>VZTO01015603.1:111572-168035 GCA_013400615.1 Syrrhaptes paradoxus
CCGCCCGGCTGCACCGCGCAAGCTCGGCCTCCGCCGGCTCCTCCCCCTCCTGCCCGCCCCGGCCCCGCCGGAACCGGAACCGGCGCCCCGCGGGGCCGCGCCGCGGACCGACACCCAGCCCCGAGCCGGGACCCCGAGATGGGCCGGCACCGGGGGTGAACGGGCACCCGTGAGGGGCACGGCCTGGCGCAGCCCCCGGCCGAGACCCCCGGGCCGGGTCCCGCTCTGATATGAGACCCCCCCGGCTGGCACTGCCCCCCCCCACCCCTCTCCCCAGGGCCGTGCATGCTCCGCCGTTCCTGCTGCCCCCATGGGGTCCGTGCCCCCCTGGGGCTGTGCCCCTCCTCTCCTCTCTGGCCATTTCTATATTTTTACTTTACTCCACATCCTCCCCTTTACAGCCTAGTACCCCCCACGCTCCCACCTTCCTGGCATGCACCCGTGCACCCCTCCCCGGCTCCGGACCCCCGTTCATCGCCCCTCGCCCACACTGATGCTGCCCCATGCACACGGTCATTCCCGTGCCACGTGTGTTCCTGCCTCCCGCACCCTCCGCTGCTTCTCATGCAGGTACCCCAGGCCTCCCCCTCCATCCCCGCAGCCCTCGTCCTTTTTCCCGCACCTTCCCCACGCTCCCTGTACAACTACATCTCCCTCGGGTACAGCTTACAGAACAAGGCAGATCCTGCTCTACACCCTCCTCCCGTGTCCAGACCCCCTGAACTCCCCATACTCCGTGCCTGGTGGCCACCCCGCACAGGGACTCTGCTGCACAAGAGGCAAACGCTTCCTCTGGCCCCAGTTCCTCTCCAGCTGTGGCTTCCCTCCAAACCCCTTCTCACCATCCGACAACCATCCCTGATACTCAGGCACAGGACACCATTGTGTCCCTTCAACTTCCCCAGCCTCGTCTCCTCACCAAGCAGACTCCCTCCTCTGCTCTTCACGAGCATCCTCCTTTCCACACTCCATGACCTCTTCCACTGTGCACAAACCAGCTCCAGCAGCTCTGTGGTTTCTTCCCTGGACCCTATCGCTCTCCTACCTGCCGTCATCAGCACTGTGACCCCAGCCCCTAAGACTTGCCTCTGTGCCGCGGCAGCCTGGAGTTGGGTGGCTTCTCCTCTGGACACCTCACCACCACCCAAGGGTGACGGAGGAACCGTCTCCATCGCCAGTTTCCTGAAGCTGTGGCCAAAAGCAAAACTGGGATGGATGGAGCTTGGGGAACACCCACCACCAGAAAGGGTGAGATCTGCATTTGCGCCGTCCTGGATTAGAAGGCACAAATGCAGAAGAAGAGCCACACCGTGGGCCTGCACGGGGCGTGAGATGAGCTCACCAGCCCTCAGCGCCAGACTCACCTGCCGCAGGAAGAACAGCCGGAGAGATCTTACAGGGAAGAGAGCCAAGCTCCTCGGGCTGGCGGGCAGGTGTGAGCTAAATAGCTTCCTCGTGCATGAGAGTCCTGTAGGCACTGCTAGCAATTATCTGGGCAGCACTGCTGGACTGGGTGAGGAATCTGACATTGAATTAAAAAAAAAAATTCAAGGGAAGACCTCAGGTAAGCAGAAGTTGTAAGAGGCGTGAGGCTCTCCATGTTTCCACATCAGCTCTTGGAAGATTCACTTCCTTATGCTCAGAGCTCTGTGGTAAAAGCCGTTGTGCCTGGAAAGAAGAATCCAGGTCAGGAATGGAAAAGCTTCTTGTTGTGTCAACCCTGACAGAGCTAATCTTCAAGACTTTTTGCAATAACTCCCTGCCCCAAAAGCTGGACCCACATGAAAGAATTACAGTCTTCCCCCACCAGCAGCAGGGCTGCTCTCTTGCCCACCTCCCAGCACAGTTGTGGCTGCACCCTGGAGCCTCTATCGTACGCGTTCAACACCTTTGTTATCAAAAGGGCAATTTTCTGAAGTGTCGAGCTCCCAAGGGAGCACCTGCAGCCCAGAGGAGGGGAGCCACACATCCACAGAGGACTAGTAGACGAAATCTCATTGCTACAGCTGCCTTTTCTTTTAAAACGGGCTGAGGGACTGAAGGGACTCAACCCATAGACTGATCTAACTGCTCACAGAGGTCTTGTGAAGTATGACTCACCCTAATGAATGGGAGTTAAGAACACAGAGCCAAAAGAATTAGCAGTAGGGGATTGTGCCGAGCACTCTAGGTCCACAAGGAAGAGTTTCTGAACAGCCTGTTGGCTTAAATCTACCTTCAGACATTGCAGCATTGATAGCATTGCTTCTCCTTACGGAGCAAATAGGCTCCAGGCATCTTCGCGCTTCTCGGAACAGCCCAAAGCAGAGGTGGATGTATTTCAGTTCCATCACTTGCACCTTTAAGCAACACACATCTATTATCCTTTTCTAAAAGGCGCACTATTGCTAACTGAAGCTAGGGGTTTGATACAGGAACAAGTGACGTTGATCCATCCATCCATGTCAGACGAGTTGACTACTATGACCTTGGAAAAAAAAAAAATTACTACTTACTGCTTACATTGCTCAAAAAGATGGATAGCGACAATTGTGCAGTCAGGGTTGGTTGCTCTCAAACGCACTTCTAGTCTTCCAACCAAACATAAATCTTGATTGAAAGCAATAAAAAGCATCAAGCCCGCCCTATACTTAAGCAATGCAATTAATGCTCCTTTAAAAAGTGTGCAGTTACCTGCCCGTCGGGACACTGCACCATGGCAGACTCCACCTCGGAGAGTATCAACTGTCCTGCTTTGACTGTCTCCTTTTTGCTGCTCTTATTCTCTTGGCACCTGCGAAACAATCCCACTGCACGCACCATCGAGGCCAGAAGGATATTTGGCCATAGAGCAACATTCCCCTCCTGGATCTCAACCCCTGGGTAAGAAAGCAGCTCACACCATGAAGTTGGCTACTGAGGAGCAAAGGAGTAAGGAATTTGGAAAAAAACAAAAGTAGATTTTAACTTGGCACAAATAATTAAGAGCCTTTGGCAAAAACTAGCCATTTATGGATCCACACATTAAACCTAATTTTTAAACCATCTTTACATTGTAAAAGGAAAAAAATAGTTAACACTTCCAAGGAGATTTTTAAAATTACAAAGTCTTGAAGCTGGTTGGTAAAAGCTTTTACTAAGAGCTCTATAGCTGTCCTTCCCCCTCTCCACCAGCTCTTACTCCCCAGCATCAGGAGGCCATGATGCAGTACCTAACAGCCAACAGTCCCACTAAAGGATAACAGGTTTCATAGGATTTAAGGTTCATCCATGCAACATAACCCTGTACAGAGCCAAACCTCACCCATTTCAGGATTCTAAATTCAGAAGTTTTAATAAACTGTCCTCTGCCTGTAAACAGTGAGATCATGAGTTATCACTGAACATCTATACCAACTCAACGGTGTGCTGAATTCCTACCTTCCAATTATGTGCTTAAAATTTCTTGAGGAAAAAGTACTGATGAGTTACTTAGCTTACCTGTTACGCCCTGCTCAGTCACGTACCACAACTGCAGACACGCAATTCAAAGTCAAACAAAGCAAACAAGCCAGTAACACCAGGATAGTTTTTATTTGCTCCCTGAATTAAATATTAGCAGATACAGAAAATTCAGATACCAACTATTTCCCCAACATTTACAAGACTGAGTTTGCAATGTCAGAAAACAAGCACGTTTACGCACAATCCTGGCAACTGATAGTGTGAGTGCACAAGATCGCCCTGCCTGAACATCACTTTTGAAGAGGCAGCATCCCTGGTCTCCAGCATCCAAAGCTGTCCCCTCACTGACAATTGTGGCACCACGGAACAGCCAAGTAAACATCCTGAGCGGGCAGCTCCAGTGCATTTCCCTCCCACAAAGGATTTATTCCATGCTTCTCCTGAAGGGGCAGAGGCAAGGTCAGCACATCCAACAAATAACCCACCTACGAACACAAGCCGATTCTCGCTGTGCCTGTTTTGCTCTGTTCTTTGAGAGCAGGGAAGAGCACAGCATAGTGACACTTCCAAGCAAGCTGTTCTTAAAGGCGTTATTGCTGCCACACATTGTCTGTGCTGGCAACAAAGTGCCAGAGGCACGCTTGTTCCCTGCTGCATGCCGCGTTGCTCTGCGGCTGCTGAACTTTTACAGTGGGTTTGCAGCACTTTCCCTGCTGAGGAAGGGAAATTTTCAAATAAATAAAAGGACATGAAGTAAGCAAGCTTGTATAACTGAAATCATGTGGAAACACAAAGCACGTGCTGTTGAAGGAAATACCATTCGTTCCTTTCCACACTGGAGGAGAACTTAGGAACTTGCATCCTTCTTAAAGCAGCTGGCGCAGCCAGTGCCCTCAGAGCAAAACACAAGTGTAGTTAGTGCAGCAGGAGGAGCCAGGGACCTCTGCTCCCTTTTTATAAAAAAAATAAAGAAACAGACACTTTTCTGAAACATGTCTGCTAAGCCAGGGACACACAGAAGACAGCTCACATCTCAGATGTAGTGATCCACACAGCATTTCACTGGCCAGTGCGTATCCACTATTAGCCAACCCCCGCGGGGGGAACTGAGCATGTATATCCCCTGTTCTACTGGAGGGGGAAACACATGGTTTTACCAACTCCACTGTGCAACCTTGTGTTAGATCCTAGCACAGCAGATGGCAAGATATTTTCCCTTTTGGAAAGATCACAAAAGTGCCTTCTAGGCTGCAAAATGCCTTAGGCATCCTCAGACAACTGCATCTTCTCCAGGCACAGGAACTCCTGCATCCCAGTCCTGCACTCCAGACCCTAATACACATGCTCCTACTCACCAACCTTGCCAGTATCTCTTCAGCAGTTCTCTTAGTTCCAGAAGCAACAATGACTCCAAATAACTCAGCTGTATGACCTTTCTTCCACAACCCCAATGGTTAGATTTATAAGGGCGTTGAATGCATTTGCATCTATTTGCAACCTTTGTATTAGTAACAAGAATCTCCCAAAAGATAGCTTATCGTTTATCATATCCAGGCTCCAGAGGGATTCTACGTATCACCACCTGCTTTTCCCTTACGGTTTTTACACTGGGCTGCAACCATCCAACATAAGGTGCCAATGGGCAAGTGAGGGAGGGAGAGAAGTGGCAAAGTCAGGAACACACAACTTAGTGAATGATGGGATTGTCAGTCACTTCGATGTCAGGCCCCACATCTACACACCATGCACTGGCACCGATCTTGCCCTGCCCACTCGGCCCAGAAAGGCGGTGAGCGTGCCTCTTCTCGTCCAAGCCACCGTGTCAGTCTTGGTCGCCATCGGACGACTCTTCCTCTGCCTCCTCCAGCCACTGGATAAACTTCTGGAGCTGCAGAGAGATGGAAATGTAATTTGGGTGACAAGTGACACCAAACACGCTGGAAACGCTCAACAACTACACCATGCCAGTGAGCACCAGTATCATGTGCAAGAAAGAGTGTTTCTAGGAGAGAGGGAAACAGGCAGACTGAGGGAGAGAGAGACAAAAGTTTAGATGAAGAACAACTGGGATGCCACGGACAAACCCAGACTCATTAGATTCCTGAGGGAGATTCCTCTAGTCAGACAATCCTCGCAACACTCAGCAAAAAGACAAAAGTTTCAGAGTTTTCCAGAGCTTGAGGGAGAAGAGATGACAGCTGCACCTTAGCTAAGACATGTTAGGAAAACTCTGCTGGGAAAAAACTTGAGAAATTGCTATAAAGAAGGCAGCTCGTTTTACCTTTTAATTGGGCTTGAATAAGCAGCTGAAAGCACTGCTGACCTATACTAAGAGCTGACTTTGAAAAGGTTTTAAACAAAGTCGGAATTCTTCAGAGATGGCTTTTTTCCCCTGCTCTTCTTCCAGATGCAAGGAGGAGGACTGGAACAGGGCTCAGCCAAACTGCAGCAGAAAGTTCTGCCTGATGGAGGGGGGAAGTTTATATGCTCCTTGTGATACAAGCCAAATGAAACCACTCAGTACAGCAAATGCTTAGAAATATATGCGAAAGGACTGGTGAGCCAGGAATGAAAGCTTCAAAGGAATTGCATGGGGCCAGCACACAGGGCATTGGCCTAAAGCCCATTTCAAATGGGTGTTGGCTCAGGGAAGCCGTCCTGCTACTCCAGAAAGTGCTGGTCTCGTGCTACAGAGAGCCCACTGAAAACAGTCTCCCTTTCCTACCACCTCCATTCCTCATCCACACAGGATGATTATGGCAGAAGGCACAGAAATGTCTTCTGGAGAACAAAGTTGTGCTGCTTAGCGTTCAATGCACGGGTGCGTTACTGTCCTACCATGTAATGGCAGCTGCTCCACAGAAGGGGACAGTGGCACCGAACTCCACTCCAAGTTTCCTGCAGCAGCTGTTGTCTCTCTCTCTCTCCCCCCACCCTCCACCCCCCACCCTCTTTACACACCTTTGGCACTTACCCGCTGGTTTTTACGAAGCTGTTTTCCCTTGTCAGATGTGTCCCGCAAAGAAAACCAATTGAGAATGACATCTTCTTCCAGAATTTCCAGCTGGTAAAATGTCATCAACACCTGCATCGATTAGAAAAGAGCAACAGGGCTCTCTATAAACTCTTTTGGGACTAGCTCATGTCCAAGCAAAAAGCTTGCGTGTAATCTGTGTCTCCCAGATCCACCTTCAACAGAAGGCACTCAGTCTGAGTCATTCTGCTTTTACAGATAAAAATAACTGTGCTTCTCCTACCAAGCCTCATGGTCCTGACAGTTAGATGCTCTGACACACAATGAGTCAAAGCTGAAGCCCCATCAGCTTCAGCTCTGTGGATGCAGGGCATGATTGAGAGCTGTGGGCAACAAAGGGCCATAGAGGACGTCGGTTCAAGACGTTACTTTTCTTTTTAAAGCATCCCAAAATCCATCACAAAGCAGATCTAACAAGCAACTCTTATGCGGGCCCACAAACACACAACTGTGACGTGCAGAGAAAAGCAAGAATCTACCCAGTCCTGCCCCAGGCTCCATCCTCCTGCCAGTTCTCTCTTAACAGTGCCTTATGGCAGGTGTCAAAGCAATTGGTCATTCGTCAGCTCAAACTCCTGCCCAGTGCAGCGAGGGCAAGATCCAGTCGTGCTTTCTCAGGGTGCCTTTGTGCTGAGGCAGAGCAGGCACTTTGCAGTCGGTCTCCTCGCGGCACAACACTGACAAAGCTGGCTGCCAACTCCAAATATAAAGTGTCACTTCAATTCCCAGCCTCTAGGGAAACCCAGGCCCCTAGAACAATGGACACATGCCAAACAATTGCTGTAATTCAAGGACATTTTGGCTCACCAAACCGAACGCTTTTGGCTCCAGTCCGTATTAAGTACTTTGCCATTAGTCAGAAGCACTGGTAGCAGAAATTAGGATTCCTCTTTCTTGAGGAACCAAGAGTTAAGCAGGCTCTACAAGAGCTCTTCCAAAAGCTTCCTGAGGCACTGCTGTAGAAGACTTGCAACCCAAGTCAAATGCTCTCAGTGGGACAGGGCAGAAAGAGCACAGGGACAAAATATTTGAGAAGGAAGGTGAGGAGGAATATACCAAAAACTCTCAGAAGCGGGGAGACAGGTAATAAACCACATTTCAGCTCCCCTTTATTCCTAGTCTCATAACTGGCTCAGCCTTAGTAAGAAATCCCACCCTTATTCTCAGCCGTGCTTGTTTTGCACTCTGAAGTAGGTTAAATCATTTGGCAGTTGGATCCCAGGGACCATGTAGAGACAAATGAAGTAAAGCTCCTCCTAAAGCAAGCCTCTGGCCTCGCCTCTTCCAGTATCACACAACAAGGGCATCTAGGTTAGAAGCTGCAAAATAATATCTCCCTTCAGGCTGCACGCTGGTAATTAATACTCACCCTCAGCTGTGCTCCCTCAGAGGCACAGGCAGACTTTTTTTAAAAGCAATTGTTACGGATACCCTCTCCACTGAGACCCCAAAGTTCTCTCTCCAAAGCAGACAGGCCGATGATGCAAACAGGATGCATTTCACTAAGAATCTAGCAAAAACAGCTTCTCAGAGCTGGGAGTGGATACTCACTTTAGCTATCGAAGTGCAGAGACTATCGTGTTCCAGGAAGAATTCCTCAATGGCAAATAAGGCATTCAAGTGATCCGATGCCCGTTTAATGTAGTTCTTAAACAACGGGGTCCAGTTCTTCAACAGCTGCAGGGGAAAAACACAGAAGAGTTCCTGAGCTATGAGATGGATGTGTGCACTCAGCCCTGTTTCTCAGCTGTGTTGCACTAAGAAACTGACCCAGGGAAGCATTTAAGAGACAGTTCAGTTGACCACTTAATACATTTGCCCCATATTGTCCAAGAAACAGATGCAATTAGGTCTCACATGTGCAGACAGGACCTGGTTTTACCAAGCAGCTTTGAGAACATCCATTAGCTTTCTTGGTTTTGACTCTAGGTTATCACAGTAAATGTATTTAACAGTCTGGTACTCAAAGAAAATCACTTCAGACCAATAAGGAGAGGTACGTACATGCTACTCAAAACCTGCCCCACAGAGCAGCTGACATTTCAGTGGAACTTTCTTTCAAAGCAGAAGAACAAATAAGAAAAAAAGAGAAAACAATAGTGCCAGGATAATTACCAGCTGAATAGAAACAGACGGTGCAAAATAGCCAACCCTAAAACAGGAAAGCAGTGGAGCAGCCCCTAAGAGCAAGTTACACATTTGCTGTGTGCCTACAGGCTTGCTTGGATTCTGGAGCCTGCTGCAGGGAACGGGTGGGAAGGACAAAGGGCAAGAAGTTGTTACACCATTATCTGATCTCCGTTCTTTCCTCCAAGGCTTATTTTTTATGAAGCCTTTAGTTTAATGATTTTTGTGGTGCCTCTTCAAACTTTATTTCTGGCTGAGTCCCCCCCACAGCTCTCTCACTTGTACACATCTGGAACACAAGCAGCAGAGAAAGTTCTGCAAAGCAGCACAGACTGACCTCAATCTGGGGTAGGAGGTAATAAAGATACAGCCCTGTCCGTAACAATTTTAAAAGGCATCGGAACTAGGATAGGATAGAAAAGTTCCTCAATGGCCACATCATGACCAGACCATCCTACAAAAACCTTGTAAGAAATTAAATCAGAGTTCCACATCTCTTTTAAACGGCTTAATTCCACAGCAGGCATTGCAACTACGTCCCTGGCACGCCCATACAGATACGCTGCTTTTCCGTGCCTTTAACAGCGTCTTCTTACAGAACACATCTGATCTGTTTTGAAGGGAAACAGGCAATTCACAAGGGCTTGGGGTGCGATGAAGAAGCTCTGAGTCACCTACATTCAGGGTAATCAGCATAATTCTGTCCAGGACAATTGTTAACAGGCAGTAGCCCTGCCAGAGGGAGAGCTCCAGGACCCACAGCAGACCTAGAACCCAGGCTAGCATGGACTACCAACGGCAGCCTGTGCTAGGAAATAGTGCTCAACCCCTCCACAGCACCGCGCTCCACCACCGCTTCAGACACATTTGCTATGCAACCACGCTGGAATTTGCACGTCTCAAGCAGAAACAAAGGGGATTAGTACAAACAAACTGATCTGTGTAGTAGTACATCGACCGGCTCAAGCAGTAACTGTAACAGCACAGAATGATCCTAATCTTCATGGTATCACAACAAAAAGCTGAGGGTTGCATGGAGTATTTCCAGAGAGTATTTTAGCCTTTAGCAAAATGCTTAATCCTAAACACTCTTCCCTCCTCTACAACCATCTCCAGCATCTTTATTATCCTTTGGATTTCTTCACCTCAAACGTAGTAACGCTACTAGCAAGTTCCTTCCAGGCTAAGAAATGTTTTGTAATACCTTTCTGTTAACGCCTTTAAATCATAAGTGGGCACAATTCTAACCAGAAGCTGTTGAGTTCCTGAAAGCAAGTAATTTATAAAGAAAGCAGAGCTATAAACACTCACAATCCCAGGACTCAATCCAGTATGCCTATTGCTGGGAAAGGGAAAGAAGAAAAAATACACTGTCTCAGGTCAAGAACATGCCCTGTATTGTAACTGGTGCTAACGGGGAAAGTAGGGCTCAGCCCCACAGACCCCCTAGCAAAAACGAGCCTACGAGCCTGTATGAGAGAGAATGTTTCGGGAGTTTCATGAAAATCTGAACTGGGGAATCTGATTGAATAAAAGACTGAAAAATGTGAAGAGATACCTGACAAAGAGACCTATTGACAACATCATAACTCTCCAGGCTTTGACTCTACCTGGGTAACTCCTCAAAACAATCTACAGTCTGGAGAAAGCAATCAAATTCCTCTGACAGATTGATTCATTTTTCATTGGATCTGTCCAGTGATGCTGTATCAGAGAGGTCTGTGATCTACTTTTCTTTTGCCAGAAGGACAGTCTCGACACCAGCTCTATTTCACCTCTACCCCAGCACAGAACACTGTCACAAAGTATGTGCAAAGCACAAGGGACACAGCAGCAATTCCAGTACAGAAAGCCAGCTCTACAATTCCACACACAGTAAAGACACCGAGGTACAAAACTGTCCCAGAGAAGGATTCTCTAAGAAACTTCTTGGTTGTTCTTTCCAAAGGAGCATCTGGAGAAACTGGCTGCTGTGACGGTCAATTGGTTTGATAAATGGCTCTCTTTGATATATCTAAAGATAATTTTGTGTTTCATAAATGCACATGCCACATGATTCCCTGCCTAAGGAAACTCCACTTGTCCCTGACATGGGGCATGGTCACCCTGAATATCACATTTCGATTATTGCTTCTCACTAAAGGCGAGTTGATTTGCTGCCTCTGCTGTTGAACACGAGCATCAGCTTTCCTATGATGAAATATGCAGGGACAAAGTTACCCAGAGGCAAGCCCTTCATGTCCTTCCATTGTCTTTAGCATCTGAGGGAGTTTGGGCAATTACACAAGATACTATGCATTTATATGATAGCCATTATCCCAGACTAGAACCTCTCTGCCTGGGTGCTGTGATGAAGTTCCCTGTCCTACTCATGCTAGATTAGGAGCCCAGTCTGGGAGACAGAAGGAGATGCCACATCCCAGCTAGAAAAAAACCCACATCCTACACAGCTACCAACTCCACACAACCTGTTGTCTAGATGTACTGCTTTGCACTTAGAGTCTAACACCTGCTCTAATGTCCTCTTCAGTTCTCCTCTTTCAGTTCTCTTTTTCCAGGACAGAACATCCTATTCAAGAAAACAATCTGGAAAAAATAACAAAAGCAAGCAGAATTTAAACAAAGTGAACAGCAAAATCTCACTAAGTCATCTGATGTACAGATCAGTTCACACAGATGTTTCCTACAAAAGGCAATCTCCACATGTCCAGGAGATTAATTAAGTGCCATGCTTACACCTACATGCAGAAGAATTAGTTTTTCACCCTTTCCCATCAATTGAAAGCATTTACTTCCCCAGAGAAAGGATGACGAGGATGTCTAGTTGCTCTTTAGCTCCATCTAAAAAAATTAAACTAATCCTTCCCAAACAGTGTCAGACCCATTCATCCTGAAAGAGCCTCTTCATAACCTTTAGAGTTTGCAAACTCCAGTACACAAATGGGCTACAGCAAAGAGACCAAAACTCTACAACAGCTTCAGCCTGGATCAATAAAACCATTAAGAAAAGACTGCCTGCTTTCCAAAGCAGATCTTATCCTAATTTGTCTCCTTTAAGTCAGGAAATAGAAATCACTCTCACCCAATCATACAACCCCAGTCTCTTTAGAGACACAACAGAACTCTCTGTCTTTGCTCAAAGACAACAATATTGTATGTTTGCATTTGGCTGGAAAAAAATTGGCACCAGTTACAGTATGCAGAGAAGCAAAGCCTCAGATCCCATTGAGAGAGGAGCGTTCCCTACTGCTCCAGGGACAGGGCTAATGATGGATTGGAACCGGGTCCATGGAACATCTCTGGAACATCTCTGACAGTCTCTTTTACCAGGGATGCACTTCTACTATCACACACAGGAAACAGAAACAAGGTACTGAAGTAGAGCCCACACACTCACAGTCTCAGCTGGGTTCTGTCTAGCAGGTACAACGGTTTCAATTCACTTTTACTTCTAAAGAAGACAAAGAAGCTCATGAACTCAAGGAGTTCAAGTGGCTTCAGGCTTAACCAAAAAGGCTTCTCAGCCAGGAAGGACCTGGGGCATCCAGACAGACTCCTACACACTAGGAGACAAGCCCCAAGAAGAGTCAGATGGAGCTGCACTCACAGGAAGTAACGCTGAGAAATAGTTCTGGGAGTCCAGGTTCGCGTCCAGCTGCTGCAGCGGGAACTCCAAGATCACTTTACTGAGCACCTGCATCATCTCCTTCAGGCCAATGTTATACGCATACCTGCAAAGCAAAAGGCAAAAAATCACCAACATTGCACGCTCTCTGATCTCTGCATTTTCCAATTCTTCAGAGATCCAACAGAAAATCTGATTTTCATCTTAACAGATTTGTTTTGTTTGTTTGTTTGTTTTTCCAATTATTCAGGCAATAAAAGCACCTTGCATTGCATCAGGCCCTGCATAAGACCACAGGTCCTGAAAATCTGCTCTCACAGCGGAACAAGCTGCTGCAGGGACACCACCCTCACATTTAGTAGAGTGCTGTAGGAATACTGTTGCGCAAAAGAAGGGAAACAGGTTTGTATTTGAAAAATACCAGGTAAAAGGCACTCTGATGATGTGTTCTAGACTTGCTGCTGTAAAAACAGAGTGGACAATCCCAGTCCACACCACAGCCCCAGCTGCAGGCAGCTGGTTGAATGTTGCAATGCACAGAGCAGCAGCCCCTGCACGAACTTCCATGCAGCCTGTGCCAAGAACTGGTTTGCTCTCTTTAGTCCACAGTTACTTAACAGCAATTCAATCTCCTGTTACAGAATGGGGGCAGGAAAAGCCTAACCACTGAGGATTTTATAGATGCAGCTGGTGCTCTCCATCAACTCTCTGTCGTCATTCAGTCATGATCTCTCATCTGCATCTCTCATGCTCTATACTGACAAAATGAATGTTTAAGAATCAAACACAGGTATTCACATGGTTTCTCCTCTTCTTTCTAGATCTGCTGTCAAACCCAACTGTTCAGCATAAGGAACACTCACTTGAGGGAGTTGATTTCCAGGACCAGGTTGTCGCAGGAAATGTTTTCTTCTTCGCCCCTCTGTAACGTACCCAGAACCTCATTCTGGAAAACTAACGAAAGAAAGGACAGGTAGTTACAGTAGGAAAGGGAAAAACAGAGATTCTTCAACTTTCATCACAGAAGAAACTATGCTTCCTCCTTAACAAGGGAGGCTTTCTGGCACAGATGTCTGTTCTCCACAAGCTGGCACAAACCCACATCAACTGTAATAAATAGCGGAGTATAATTCAAATAAATGAGATGACCTGTTGCTAGATATCATTGATCTATCTGCACAAACCAGTACAAAGGTATTTACCTCTGCAACCTTTTAGAGGAGAGTTTGTATTATACTTTCACAATCTAGACTTTCCAATTAAGACAAACCTCATCTTCCCCTAACTAAAGATGTGAATTCAAATCTAAAATTTATGGGTTTAATTTCCTTTGGGGAGACATTTCAATGTGAAAAAGTTTTTTCTCTTCTTTCCAATTTGGCTTGAACTCCTTTCAAATGCAGGCAAGCTTAATAAAACAGAAAATCAAAATATATCTGCCAAAAGAGGCAGCTCTTACAAGGTCATTTAATTCTCCAGTATGATTACAGCAGCAAGCTGTCCACACAGGGAAACTCTGCTGGACCTCCACCCAATCTCTGAGTTTAGGCAATGACACTGCCATTTAAACAGACAGCTCAGGGAGGTCACTTTCATGAAGGTGCAGCGATCAGAAGTGAGAAGGATGGAGGATCTTTGTTTAGCTTCTCAGCCTTGGTTGCCTTGGGTTAACAGAACAGCAATTAAGGGAATATTAAGGAACTCAGTAGCAAATGCAGGAAATTAGGTCAGTAATTAAGCATATTATAGACACAAATTTTCCAATATATCTAAAGAAAGCAGCACAAATCTCACTCTTGCTGCATTATCTGCAGACTCACTATCCTTCTTAACCTCTCACCTTTGATGTCGTCCAGCTGAGGGGACGCTGCCCGACTGTCTGGCTCCTCAGAGCCCATGCTAAGGTCGCTGTCTGACTCGCTCTCTTCCTCTGAATGCATAGTTGGGCCTGATGAAGAAGAGAAGATGCAGCATTCAGCACTCAAAAGCTGCAGCTGTCATATGCATGAGGAACCAGGTGTCCCAGGGACTTCCCAACCAAGTCAGCAACTATCTGTCCTTGCAAGGAAGCTTCTCCTTACAGGTCTGATGGTCAGACTTGCTGCAGAGGGAAGGCTACAGCTGGCACCAGGATAATGGCACTTTTTCCCTCTAAGGGAGGGCCTGGTATCCCATGGCACACCACTCACAGCACAAACAGTGCTGTGAGACAGTGTGGGTTAGCATAAACCAAAGATTACATCTTCCACAGAGAACAACAAGAGAGAGAATCTGGTCCATCACCTTTCACCTCTCACCTCCACACACATGTATGTTATCTGGAGCCAGTCTGCTGCCAAAGCCCAGGTCTTACTCTAGACACAATTATCAGCGTCACTCAGCCAGTTTCCCCGTCACGGCTCTGTCAGTCCATCCCCGGGTGACTACACTAAACTCTTCCTCACCCCATAGGCTTTGTCTCTGCTCTTCTTCATCTTCTTCATTCTTGTCATCTGCTTTCCAGAGGTAGCCTCTGCCCTCTGAGCCGACATCCTTTTTATTGTAACCTGAAAAAGAAACAGTGATTAGGAGGTAGATGTACTGGATCTGATTACAGGCAAACCTGAAACAGACCAGTACAACCTGCATACTACTGCCCCATAATATCCTTCATCAAGAGGGAGCGGGGATTCCTGAAGACACATATGGATTTCAGCTTTTATCTTCTCATTTGCCTTGACAAGTGACCAACTCACTCCTCCCTAGAGCAGCAATGTTCAGCTGACCATGTTTAGATCCCTCAACAAACCCAGACTATGAGAAACAGTATTTCACAAGGACAAAGCCCTTGGAAACAGTCCAGGTACAACATAAATCTTCCAACCTGCCTTGAACAGAACATCTCTTCCAACTTCAGCTTTTTGCCTCCTACTCTCAGAAAAATGGAAAACAGCTGAGTCTCCGCAGATTTTAATACTGGGGTACTGAGGTATATCTTACTGTCAAACTTGAGCTGAATATCCATGCTTGCCCTACAGAAAACAGGCCTGTTCCAAGCTAAATGCAGCACTAAGCTCCAGCCTGGCACTGCAGAGTCTAGAATGGGGGAAAGACCCCAAAAGATCATGGAAGGCAAAGCCCTCTGCACAGCCTGAGTGCACGGAGCCAGAGACTCTCGTACCTTTCAGTTTCACTTTGCTCTCCTCCTTGTTCACTCCAGAATCATCACTGAACTGGTCATCATCCTCTTCCTCCTCATCTGGTGGGTGCAGAGAGATCACTGTGCCCTCAGAAAGAGTGATGCCAGGACCCACTACTACCTGAAAATATGTGCAAAACATCTTAATGAAGAAATAACCTAATCGCCCCCTTGCAGCTCCACCAGCAGGGACCAGAGCTGCTCCAGACAGGCTGTACACTAACTAGACAACACGCCAACCCTAGTGAAACAAAATGAAGAAAAAGGTGGGAGCAGTAGCACACCCCCCACCTCTGCAAAAAAGCATGGAGCAGCCTTATATTCTGGTACGGTCTAGTAACTTGCCCAGAAAGGCTGCAGAACAGACATATATACAGCTCACCTGAGAAGACAGGACACAGCGAGGCTTTAGCTTTACTTTCTCCTTCACTTCAGCTTCATCGCAGATAACACAGTGGCGGATCTCCACATTATCTCCTATGTGTACTCTGTCCCAGAGAAAAGCTCCGTCCAAAGTGACTTTATCACCTGTTATACATCACCAAGCACAAATATGTTGAGCAAGGCAGTTTGCTGCTCTCCTGCACTGCTGAGTCCACTAGAAAGCATCTTACTGAATCCCAATGCCCTTGATGCATGATGGATGTCAGATGAAAGGTACAAACTGGCCTTAGAGGCCTACGGCCACATCATACCCAAAGCTAAAAGACAAGTTTGTTCTCTAGAGAGACTTAACAAGTTGACTGCAACAACTGACATCTTGGTACTGCACAAATTAAGCCAAATCACAAAAAAATATCCAGCCAAGACCAGAAAGAAAGAGTACCAGGCAGCTCACAAAACCAGGGGCAGATGTCCCTCGTTTGCAGGATGTTGGTGGGTGATAACTCTAATTCAGTAAAGGTCACGCATTCTCTACTGCTGAAACAACTTATTTGCATGAAATGCCTTTCACCTTTCATCAAGCATCATTATAGTACCCCAAAAACTTTAATCTATTTCCTCTGCTGGAAAAACAAGCTTTTTTCCTTTTTTCTCATTGGAAGTCAATCAATGCCCACCTATCATCTTCTCTCAGAACCAAATGCACTTTAAAAACTACATCCCCATAACCTGTGTCCTTGCCTGCCAAGGCCTGCATGTGCCCCATTCTCGTACTCACCTATCCTACAGTTCTGCCCAATAACACTGTTTGTGATGAAGCAGTTGCTGCCGATGACCGTTCCCTGCCCAATGAGCACGTTCTCTTCCAGCACGCTGCCATGGCCGAGGCTAACATCCACCCCTCGGTAAATGTTGTGTTTAGAATGGGTGTAACTCTGATTCCTGTCATCTGTGAAGTTCATCTCTGGAGTCAAAGGATAAACCCAGCGCCGGATGATGTCAGAGCACACAGCTTCATACATTAGCAGGTTACATATATGGGCACCGTACTCTTCTGTCGTTACGTGCATATGGATCTGGTTCCCCAGAACCTGGGGGACAGGTAGGAGTGTGTCAGAGGATGCTCTAACGCAAGGTAATAGGATCTCCCTTGCAACAAACCATCGCCTTACCTCCTCATTCACCAACAGACCACGCACAAAGTCATCCCGTGTCTGGTAGTCAAAATTGTCTGTGAACAGCTCAGCCACCTACCAGGAATAAAATATAAGGAAACAATATAGTTAACAGAAAATGCTGCCAGGGAAGCCAGATAATTAATGCCTGTTCAGTGGTTCTCAGAGAGCAGAGTTATACAGTATAGAAAAGTGATGCTCTTGCCTTGAATAAAGCTTTGATTTCTTCTGCTAGGAGTGTTGACCTTCCCATCTCCTCCTCCTAACGGAGACTATGAACAGATTGTGGTTTTCAGAAGGGGCAAAACATTGCTTTAGCATTTCCAACCAATCCACCCAGCCTCACTTTGTAGTTTCACTCCCGAAGGAAGGCTGCAGAGCAGCTTTTTCAGATGTGTAAGAGATGTAAGTTATTCCAGGCGGCTGGAATAACTCTGAATGTTACCCTAATATGGTACCAGCTTGCAAGTACTGTCACTTTTCCATAGATAGCCATCACCTCTGCTCCACAGACATTACTATATGTGAAGCAAGATCACTTACTGCCCAGTATAGTTTCCTCCTGTGCCAAATCAGTCTGTCCACTGGTGCACCCAATGCCTAGTTCTGCCTGGGCTTGAGCAGAGGATGCCAGATCCAGACTGAGCTCTCCCAGTCTGCAAAGCAGTGCCACACGACCACTCAGGCTTTCACCGGGGCACAACTTAGTGTTCTGGTTTCCAAACCTAGTACACTCGGGCCACAAGCACCCTCTGCGCATCAGCAGCCCCACGGAGCAACACAGATTGAATTTTGGACCCTCAGAAGGGCAGCGCTCACCTGTGGAGAGCAGATGCTGATGTGACAATCCAGCAAGTCATGGCGCACCTCCACATTCTCAATGGAGTTCTGGAACAGACTCTGAGAGGGGAAAAAATTCAGATGAACAGAGTGCCTCATGCAGTACCGAAGCCGAAAAACCCTTCTATAAGCCAGGGGCAGTATTTACTGAACTATTAAACTAGCTGAAGTTCTGAAGATCAGAGAAATCTACGATCTACACTGAGTCACAAGCTCAACAGGCACAGCCTGGCCACAGAGCTGCGTGCCAGTCAGCAGAGCCTGCCCTTGTCCTTACACAGTGCAGCTCCCCAAGAAACAGCTTGTACTTCCAACAATCACTTTTCCTCCAGGAGGCTCCTTACTTTAGTCATTGGAAGCTACAAATGTACAAAGAACATGAATAGATCAAAATGCTTCATAGCTTTCATACCCTCTGTGGATTTTTACAGCTGTGGGTTGTTTTTTGTTGTTTTTTTGTTTGTTTTGTTTTTTTCTTTTTGGTTTCATACAGTGATTTGTGCTTTCATTTGAAGGTAAAAAATAATCTACTGATTACTGATTTGGAGACGAAAATGCCATATAATCACAGCCTTAGTTCTGAGCTGAAAAAAGAAAAAGGTCCATCCATCTCACTGAGGAAAGTGCCGCCACAGACACTTACAGAGCATTTACTACACCATTACTTGAGCCCATAACCTTGTCAGGTGAACAGCACAGGCAGAGGTAATAGGAGGTACTACCCCTTGCACCTGCTGTTATTCCACCCCCCGTGCCAGGCTTGGTGCTGCTTCAAAATGCTTTGTGTACAATACCGGTACATGCATCCCAGTTTGGGAACACCTGCAACAGCACAAATCATCAACCTCCCTTGTTTCACATGGAGAAAAGCAATCTAAATGCAAAAACTGAATTGTGAGAATTACGTCTGCCCCGTCTTCAAACTCTGAAATGAAGTCCCAAAGATGTCTGTCCCAGCACAGTTTCACCAAGCCTCAAATAAAGGTTAAAAGGAAAAAAAAGCCACTTTACCAAGAGTTACTTCCTATCATCTGCTCCTCCAAAAGAAGGAGCAAGCACAGATCCTCAGCCCTCACTCAAGAAGGACCCCTTCCCTGGGGTGGGCTGCTTCACTCCTGCAACCCTTTCCCACCCATCAGGTTGCAGACGCACCATAGGAAAGCGGAAGCGTTTCAGCCCCTGGGTTCTCTGGTAGTGAAGGACACGGTTTGTGGCACTGTCCATAGCAATAACAATGTCATCCTCTTTGCACCTGGCATGGTGACCAGGTGAGGACTCCTTGAATATCATTGTCATCACAGAAACATTCTTTTCCATCTTACGACGCAACCTGAAAAAGAGGGGCAGAACTTTAAAATCACCCCTCAGAGAGTTAGAACACTCTAGTGCTGGCACACCAGGCAAGCGTACACTTCTTTCAACACCTACTTGTGTTCTTCCAGGGCTTTGGATATATTGAAATTGGACACCACATCTCCAGTGACGAGAATGAAGTCGGAACGAACAAGGGACTTGGCATCAACGTCTCGTAGCACATCACCAAGGGAGCGGTACAGGTCAGAAGTCACAAAGCGAATGGTGTTGGGAGACGTGTGGCGACACCACTTGGATTTTCTAGAAGGAGAAAAACACATCAGGAAGGCATACAGAGGATATTCCTATATGGAATATACTAGAGCGCAGTGTCCCAGTGCCCACCACATCTGTAAGCGAATGCAAGAAGAATCCTTTTACGATGAGCCCACCATCGATAGGCTGAGATGTGCCCATTTGCACACAGCAGATGAACTGAAGAGGGTTAGTCTTTGAGATGACAGCTTATGGAGACTTAGGAAACCCGACTTCACTGTGAGCCAAGTTTTGATGAAGGATAAAGAAAAGTTACACACAACCCAAACTTTTTTCTCCTCGGAAAGCAGTACCTCAGGCAGGGAAAAGACTGCATGCTTCTCTTTAGCTTGCAAACCTGCAGCATGCAGAGGCAAAGGTGCCGAGCGCGCTGTTTCCACGGCATACCAAGACAGGGCACAACCCAGAGGGCAG
Organism: Syrrhaptes paradoxus; assembly: GCA_013400615.1. NCBI lineage: Eukaryota > Metazoa > Chordata > Aves > Pterocliformes > Pteroclidae > Syrrhaptes > Syrrhaptes paradoxus. The sequence continues at coordinate 131,402 of VZTO01015603.1, forward strand.
CACTCTAATCTACATGGCTACCCAAAGGAAACTCCTGCTTTCAGGCAAGAAAAGTTAAATGCCATACAAATGCAGTCCCAAAACAGTCAACCCTTTTAATACACTGCACAACCATTCTCCTTCACAGAAAGAATGGGGCTTTTTGAGATGTGTTATGAGACAACTGTTGAAAGGGAATGTTGTGCGTGCAGTTTTCATCAGAAAGATCAGCGAGACCTTTGAGGCTTGCTGGAGGATAGAAGAATCCTTTCCATGACAAAGCTAAAAAGAAGAGAGTCTTACTGTAAATGTTCTTTTATCTCAGCTGACTTCCAACAGCAGAAAACAAAGGTTTCTTCCACTCCCGTTGCTGTCAGGAACTCCAAGGTATAGTCAATCATGGCCACATTTGCCATAGGTAAAAGAGCCTAAAAATACAAGACACATAGATTGCTAAAGAAACACTCTGTACCTCCACATCAGCAACAATCCCTTCCAATTTGAGAACCAAGAAAAACCAAAAAAATAAGACAAATAACCGCTCTACCTCCTTTTATCAAAAATGTTCAAAGTTGATTTAGACAGTGAGAACTAGTTTCTGATCTTCTACAGGGGCAGATCCTCACTTCAGAGAAGAAGGCATAAAAGAAGTGAAGTTATCACACATAAAACTCTTCAAGATGACTCAAGTAAATGAGAGGCTAAAAAAAAAAATAATCCCAGAGTGCTGATTCCCTGACTCAGGCTTTAACTGCTACAAGAAAAACCTGTCCAACGTGGATGATGAAGCCACAGGAATACGAGTGTCTAGAATTAAAGAACAGGGGAAAAAAAAAACCTCAGCCAAAAGTGCAGTGAATATTCTCTTGAGATTCCAGCCACACTTTTAAACCAAGTTACTGATTCACAACTGAGTGATCTCATACTACTCTTTAGTTCAATTTTTGGTGCTGCTTTGTTTCAGGACGGAGCTCGCGTGTGTAATTAGGGCCACCACAAACATTAAATCACCAAACGAGGTAAGACAATTGTTCAGACCTAAATTCTCTGGAAGCGATCTTTCCTGTAACATATGGCCTCCTGATCTGGATGATTACAGTGCTTTCCCCATCCATTTTTCTGGCCCTATTCTTTTAGCCATTACTGCTGGCAAGGACAAAGATTTTCCCTCTGTCCTCTATGGGAAACAACCCTGCCCAGATCTGCTGCCTCTCCTGCACCAGGGACCGATGGAGAGCCAACAGCGCAGTTGCCTCGCCATATGGAGGAGCAAACAGATCCTCCCCGCCTCTGCAGTGGGGGATACCAACCCTGACAAGCCAGGAGAACCGGTCAGAGGCTTCCACAGCCTGGGGACAGGCGGGAAAAGCCGCGGCGGCGGGGGCTGCCCGAGCCCTGGGCGGACACAGGGGCCCAGCGACCCCCCGGGACCTGGCGGGAGCGGCTGGGGGGCCGACCACCGACCCAGCCCCACGGTGGGACACGCCGCGACCCCGGGCCCGACCGTCGCTGCCGGCCCGCACCCCGCCTCTCGCCAGAGGCCCGCCGGCTGCAGCCCCCCAGAGCCGGGGCCCGGAGGCGGCAGCGGGCAGGGGGGATTGCTCACCCGCGGCCGGTCTTTGGAGATAGGGAAGAAGCGTCGGTTGAAGCTGTCGGCGACGAGCACAGCCTGGAGCGGCGGCGGCGGCTCCTCCTGCGGGTCGGACCCACGGGCCGCTCCCGCGCCAGCTCCCCGCCTCGCCGTGCCGCGGGCCGCCATCGCCGCACGCTGCCGCAGCTGCTCGCTTCCGCTTCCGGGCCCGCGCCGGAAGCAGCGACGGCAGCTCGGCGGGGACAGAACAGCCCGGGGGGGCGGCGCGCGTTCGCGGCTGGCAGCGGCTCCGGTCCCCGGTCCCGCAGAGCAGAGCAGCTCCCGCCGCTGCACGGAGGGAAGCCCTGGATCCACACACAAACATTTCCTGCATGGCCTCGGGGGGTGTGCAGTACCTTGATGCAGCCCCAGGGATTTCCAGTTTAGGAAAAAGTTCCGTTTTCTTGATTTTTTTCTTTTCTCTATTTTCTTCCCAGCTGTGATGAGCTTGCGCTGCGTTTGCAGGTGTCCAGCCCGGCTGTGAAGCAGCCCTTAGCGCTCGCACCTTCCCTCAGGGAGCGACCCCCAAACCCTGCAGCCCACCCAGAGCCACGGCCAGGGAGCAGGGGAGGACAGAAGATGGGATTTCTGGGGACGGGGTTGGCATTTGTCCTCCCCCAAGCTTGGCCAAGCCGCCCCAGGGATGGCTCCTGGCCCTGCTCTCTGCTCACGGACAGTTTCATGAATCCTGGTCCCCCAGCCCTGGCTCTGTCCTCACACAGGTCTGTGTGTCCTGATGTGCTTTAACCTCGGCCTGGCCCTCAGAAGAGGATCAGCTGTGTGCGGCACAGGACGCTGCCCTCGCCTGTGTCCCTCCTCTGCCGCCGTCGCTCCTGCCCGGCACAGCTCACACAAGCTGCCTGCCCGTTTTCCAGCGGGAGAAAACTGTGCTAAAACCCCGTGTTCACAAGCAGGAAAATGGGCTGAGGTGTGTCCCTGGGGAGCTCCCTGGCAGCAGGAGGGCTGCACAGAGCCCCCAGCCCGGCGGCAGTGGGACCCTTACCAGCGCTGGATGCTGCGGGACCTCCTCGCCGTCCTGCCCCGTTGTCAGCTTCTGCCCCTCTCCGCATCGGACAGGCGTTCACAGCCCCTGCTCTGTCTCCTCACCAGCCTCTCTTGGAGTCTTGTTCTACCTCACCCCCCATAAAGTGCCCGGCTGTGACGCCCTGCTCTGGTCCTTGCTGCTCCCATCTGCCAGCAGCTCTGCACCTACCCACCATCCTGGTGACAGGGGAACACAGGCGGCACAGCCCAATCGTAGACCTACAGTACTGTCCCGGTGTCACGGGCAGCCTGTACAGCCCCCGTGGCACTGCTGAGGGGTCTTTGCTGGGTTGTGAGTGGGAGAAGAGTGTAACATGCAAGATGCAGCATCCGTTTTCATCAGCTGAATGGCAGGTTCAGGACTGACTTAGGAGAAAACAACTCTCCTCTGCCTCCTGAAGGACTCTGCAGCGTTGGGTATTCCCTGAAATTTCCCTGACCAGTTAAAATGTCCAGGCATCACTTACGTGCTGCCATCTGCGCCCAGTAACTTGTGACTGAGCCCTTGCTGTGCCGCACCTTGTGGCTGAGTTGCTTGACCTTAGCTAGTGGTTCGGAAAACAGCAGCAAAAATGGACGCAGTGAGAAAATAGAAATGAGCTGCCCTAGGGAAATAAATCATCCCCGTCCTCTGCAAAAATAGGTATCCGCATACCCTTGGGAATCCTGTTGCCTCGGCCAAGAAGCTAACCCCAGAACAAAAGCTCCCAGATGGTTTCAGCCCAGGGGTTACAGCTTGACGAATGATCCAAGCGGTGGATTTGTCATTGCCCGAGGGCAGGACAGCATCTTCCTTCCTGCCTACGTAGCACTAAGTGCACAAACAGCACCAGAAATCAGGTCTGATCCAGCCTCCGCAGCCACTGCCTGTGTCGAGACCGGGCACATAGAGCTCGACAGGAGAATCAGCAGATTATCTGGCTAATTACATCCTGTTCTCGCCAAATGAGGCGAGTTTCCAAGATGTTGCCTTGGTAAATTGGCCGGAGCAGGAGAAGACAAATCAAGGTAATTGCTAATGAACTCAACCCCAAATCAGCCTGATAAATATTCCTTAGGCTTTGCAGACAGATTGCCCTTTGGTTTCACCAGGGACTTGCAGGCCACTAGCATCCAGGCTAAACATTTTCTGAAAGCAAAATAATTCCAGGGGAGCTTTTAAAATTGAAATTAGCTCACAAAAATTGAAATGAGGCTGGTCTGGGTTAGACTGGAGGTTCATCAAGCCCCGTATCCCACAGTGGCTGGGCAGGGGGTGGGAAGACCCATAGACTGTGGGGATTTTTTTACTCCTTGAATACCCCTGGACACAGCATCAGGAGGTAGCATCCCCCAGCTCTGGGAATGATGAGCATGGTGTGGATGCTCTGCTGTCTGGGGCATCTTCCCAGTCCCTGTTCCTGTGGTTTTTAACCCTTGTCTCTTTCCCATTTGTTGTCCTCTCCAAACATTTGATTGCTCCCTGGCTTTTCCTTCTGCATAGACAACGTCCCATAAGGCATCACTAAGCCTTGGCAGGCAGCTCCAGATCTGGTCCTATTTCAGACAGCTTTGGGACTCCACATTCATCAGGGTTTAGCGTCAGGGGGTCGTGAGGGTAGTAAGACTTGCAATGAGGAGGATCACAGGAGATCTGCATGGAGGAATCATTACCTAGTACGAGGTTGATTTCCCCTCACACGTCCTGTCTGCTCCTCTTGGAGCATCCTTGGGTGCCCCAGCAGAGCTGTGGGATGTGTGTCATCCCAACTCCAGGGCAGAGATGCAATTAGTGCTATTTTGCTCTGGATATTTTAGCTCAGTTTCCAGCCCTTTACAAGCCTTGCTGCAGATTCTCCCCCTTGCAACAGATTTGCTCAGCAAGCACCAGCTACTTCCAGACTCCTTACGTAGTTCTTGGATGAAGTCTGTGCAATGGGATGCAACTTTCGGGACACCGCTTCCATCATCCCTCACCATCTGCTTTCCTGAGGAGAAACACCAGCCCCAGAGCGATGGTGCTCACATCTGGCTAACAGACATGGTCTCACCCAGGTAACGATGGTGCAGATGCAGGGGCATGGGTGTGCTGCTCTTCTGCTACCACTGCTCACACTCTGGCTCCATCCTTTGCCGATTCATCCCTCTGGTCACTCAGAGACTGATGAGGCTTTAGAGAGGACACCCTGCCCGGGGTGGGAAATGAGTCAGCGGCCATCTGGGCTTGGCATGTGCTCCAGCCGCGGGGACAGCAGCCCCTGGAGGCAGCCACCCTGCGTGACCTCCAGAAGCTGCTCAACTCTGAAGAGCAAAACTAATTTCCCATCGGGGACAGTGCTGGAGCAGTCATGGGAACCAGCGCTCCCAGTCACGCGGGGGACTGCCTGAGCACAAACACCCAGGAGATCACTTTCTCCCTGAGAAAGGCTTGTGAGGCTGCAGACCAATACTGCCCCTGCCCTTTCTATGTTCCCTATTCATATAGGACTTTGTGCACCACTGGTACACTGCTAACGCTTCCTACCTCGGGGTCCCTGGCCTTCAAAGCCTGCGCTAGTCCAGGGTTTACCCCCCGCATTGTGCCCCCTTTGACTCTGCACTGAGCCGTGGGGAAGGAGGCAGCAGCCTGCGAGCAGATCCTTTTTCCCAGGTCAGTGATGCCCAGTGGAGGAGGTAGCAGAGCTGCCTCCTATTTTCCCAGCTAATCCTTTTCCAGCTCTGATCCATGTGGATTCCTGTAGCAGGAGAAGCTGGGAACAGCTCTCCCCAAGCAGGTATGTAAGGGTAGCCCAGAGAGGCTCACACTTCGGTAATACACAGTGTCTGCTGGGAAGGGATCTGTGGGCTAAGCCAGAGAGAAAAAGATGTTTCCTTTGGAAAGACAAAGGGCTGAGCAAGATGTGGAGCTGGGTAACCTCAACCTGGGAACTGTGGGGATGGGCAGGGAAATGCCATGCTGCAGAGGGTTACAGGGACAGGACCTGGGGTCACCTGCGTCATGAGAAGGGAACCCATGGTGCCAAGTCAGGGCTGCCAGGGGCAAGGAGGGAATTCCCTGGCTCTAAATATCCAGGGAGAACACCCAGGAGGAGGATGGCTGGCCACTCTCTGACCCAGTGCCTCATTTTGAGAGCTCCCTAACTGGCTCCAGCGCATCTCTCCGCTCCCTCCCACCCAGGGCTGTTATGCCACCGACACAGAGCAGCCACCAGCAGGAATGGTTGCTCTGTTCCTGTTCCCTTGCTTAGCGATGGGGCTTCTCCCCTCTCCTGGGCGAGGGCGGAGGGCAGGGTTATTCCTCATCCCTCATCTTGTCCAGGGGAGGAAAAGGGCTCTAGCAGCATCCTCTCCCAGCACGGTCCCAGCCCTGCCTGGAGGAGATGCTGAAGGAGGACTCATCCATCTCTCTGCCTTCTCCCTGCTGCCAGCACCAGATGCACCATTTCAGGAAGGAGGCAGCCCTGGTTCCCAGCACCTGACCTGCCAGAAGCGAGGGGGAGCTTTGTTCACAGCACAGCTATCTGTGCTCTGATCACTGCCTTTCCTGCAAGGGCCCTGCTGGGAGGAGAGGGCACATTTCCTTTAACCTTTCCTTCCCTGTGAGCCTGGAGCTCCTCAGGAAAGGCACATTTATCAGAGCTCACAGCCCAAGGGGCTTCACATTTCCAGGGAAGGCTGGGAACTGAGTGACATTCAGTACTTGTGCCATGTCAAGGATCCATTCAGTTGCTCGTGCACCCAGAGTTTTGTTTTAGAAAGCTTTGCGCTGGGTCTGCCTTCAGATCTAATTAATAAAGAGAGAGAAGGGGACTTTCTCAGGGGAACCCAGCAGCCCCCTTCCGTCACATCAAAGCTGGTGAGAGGTAACGTTATCGTGGCAGATGTTGTATACCACAGATCTGGTTACTGAACTTATGTTTCCCATGGACTCGTTCCAACACTTCTTTTAATTTGTCAGGGATATATTTCAAGCTGTAATCTGCACATGGTTGCAGAAAAGTAGAAGGAAGTAGCTGATTAATGACCTTTCTCCTGGTAGTTCAGATATGCTGGTTCCAGCTGCAGTAGATACCAAATAAAAGGTAATATACGGGAAACCGGAAAAAAAAGTGTCTTGGATTAGAGGTTCCTCTTCTGTTTCTTCCCAGTCAAAGCCATTAATAATGCTACAATGCAGTGTGCTAAGCCATGTGATGAGGGTCTCTACCTGAGACGTGCTGAGGAATTCATCCCAGTGCTCCCACCACTTTTCTGGCACATCAGCGGGAATATTAGTCACAGGCAGTTGAGATACTTTGTCTCTGGGAGCAGCTTCCCCATCTCCACTTGTCTGCAGCGTTCTCCTTTGAGTGCTGGTGTGGGTGCCCTAAGCAGATGTATTATTTCTACTTCTTTTCATCCTCTTGCAGTCATTCACAGTCTGAAGCACTGGTGACACCACCAATCACGAGGTTTGATACCTGCCACGTTGTAGTTACCAAACTTGTTCCTTGCTTGGTGCAGTCACCTGAGATGAAATGAAATTATTATCTCGATGGGGCAGGCACAGCCCCCTCCTCGGCACTCACACAGCTCCTGACCCAGCCAGGATTGATGCGTGTGTCAGAGCCGGGCTGGAGTGCCCCTGAGCCTGTCTGTCCCCATCGCAGGGCCACTGCTTCCAAAGAGGGACCCCAGGCATGGCTGCAGTGCCAACACTATATATGGGAATAAACTCCCAGCAGGATCCTAATGCTCAGCTTTGATCCTCAGCCCTTAGAGATAACCCTGGCAGCTCTGCTCCTAAGTGCAGATACACAAACAACCTCTTGGCTAGAAGCAAGTGTAAAGACCTGGCTTGGACTTTGAAGGGGTGTCTGCAATGATGTGAAGCACAAAACAGGGCAAAAGTAAGCCCAGAGACATCAAGGCTGTAGTGACTCGGCGCTGATGCAAGAAGAGAGTCCAGAGCACGCAGCTCTGAATGCACGGGCAGGGCTCAGCTCTTCCCCCACAGCTGGATGGCGGAGGGAACATCCCTGCACAGAGGCATCTCCCAGACCTACTCTTACCTATAGGTGCCGCAGGTGTTCAGCTGGAAACTTGATCTGGATTGCATCTCTGCCTGCATCACAGGACATGAGTGGGATCTGACAAACGCCTGCAGTCAAACGTGTTTTAAACCATCTCTGTGCATTCCTCTGTGCAAACCACTGCAAACACACTGAGGAAACAGAAAAGCAACAAACCAACATTTAAAGTTGGACTTAATTCATATCAGACTGTAGCCGTGTTAAGTGCACTGCAGGGAGCAGGCCCTGGCTTTTGTAAAGACAGAGGAGGCAGCACGAGGATTCGCAAAGGCTGTGCGATGCCTGAACTCATTTTTCCCACCCACACGAAGAGCTGCTGTATCTTCAAAGCCGGAGCAGCTGGTGATTGATGCTACGTGTGCCTCACTCTGACAAGGAGCTGGGTCTGAACAGGGTATTTTCCATTAGTTCAAACTGGTTCCATCTTCTCCCTCTAAGAGGAAGCCAGATGCTGCTCACTGGTGGGGAGGATCTTCTGCACAGCAGTGGTTTGAGACCCTGCCCTGCTTTTCATACAGCATCTCTCCTTCGCCTCTGTCACACGGTTTCCAGCAGTGACGCATTTGTTTGGAGGAGGAACTGAGCCACGAGTTGGAGATGTGATACAGTTGTGGTCACAGAACAAGCTGGGGACCACCCCAGGCATTAAGCACTGTCCCCCCGCTCCCATCCTTTACCCACATGCTGGAGGAGGTGCTCCTGGTGCTTCTCGTCTTTACGTCCCCCAGCTCCCATCTGCTGCACTCCCAGTCCTGCAGAGACAGCATGGGGGGTCTGGAGGCTGGGCCACTCTTTGGTTATCAATATGAGGCTGGGTTTGTTATTCTAAGCACTGTGGGGCTGTGATTTGTATTAACCAGGCTGCAGACCCTAGAGCTGCACTCCTTGAACAACAGCCTCATCTCTGCAGCCACAGCCAGGGAGGTTCCTGTCCTCCCACGTCACGATGGAGAGCAGCACACAGCAGCCAGAATGCTTTGTTTCCAGTTGACCCGACTAAGCCCTGATTACACACCAAGCTTTTCCTATTAATGGCTCAGAAACAGCTGGGGGACTCCCCCCCCATCTGCAGAGCATGGGGCAGGCATGTGACACGGCTCTGTTTGTCACAGCAAACCTGCTCCAGGCATATGCTTACCGGTTTGGGAATAGCCTTAGCAATCAGCCTCAAGGTTTCGCACTGATCAGTATTGCCTTTTGGGGTACACCTGCACTGCAAGCTTCGCCTTGGCTAACCCAGGCTGGTGCCTAGACTTTGTCACACACTTTCTGGTGTCCCACAGCAGTGGTCCCCATGGTCCCACTGGTTGATGCAATGAGAGGAGATATGAGCAAGTGCCGTGGCCACCCAGACTGAGACCCATTCTCCTTGCACTGTGGCTCTAGTCCCATCACTCGGGGGCCAAGAGTCCCCCAGGACACGCGTGGTCACCCACCGTTCACTGTGCCAGCCCCACACAGAGCCCTGGGGGGCTGGGGTTGGCAAAGCACAGAGGGGAGGATGGGGCTCTTGAGAACATGGGCACCTGGATGTTGTGGTGGCATTGCAGCGAGGCTGCTGGTGCTCAGGCAGAGCTTCCTGAGGAAGTAAAAGCAATTAGCTCAGCAAAACAAGATGCACACAGGGGGGTTGTCTCAGGAGCCCCCAGGAAACCAGTCCTGCTCTTCCCAGGGGTGGAAAGCAGGAGACAGCTCACTCTGCTGCCTTCTTCTCCAGCAAGAGAGCAGAGCAAGCCTTCCCAGGCCCTGCTAATTACTCACTCCTGCCTTGAGTTCCCATCTCCTTGCTGTTGGGACACAGAGCTGCTTGCTTTCCCCTGCGACCCCAAACAGGAGTCTTAGAAAAACAGCTCCTTGCCCCCATTGATTGCCCCAGTGTGCAGCAGAGCTGGCCTCTGGGACCTGGTCATCACGAGACGCGGGAGAGCCCCAGCACCAGCTGGAGCAGCAAGGACGGAGCTGTGTTTGACTTGCAGCTTTCCCTTTTTCCCAGTTTTCAGCTGCACAGTGACAGTCCCAGAAACTCAACGCTCCCTGACCTTGGCTGTCCTCATTTGCTTCTAAAACTGGCTGATCACACTGGCAAGCTCCAAAACTGGCATCCCAGCCAGTCTTTTCTCTGCCGCATGGAATTCCAGGCACCACCAGGGGCTCCTGGCATTTTTTATTATTTTTCTCCTTTTTTCAAACGACTTTTCATTCATACTGGTTGCAGTGTTTCCAGTGGGACAGAAAGCCCCTCTCCCTGCGGGCTGCTCACCGTGTGTTCGCTGAGGCTGCTCATCCTTCCCATGGACCTCGGAGGGATGCTTGGGATCATGGGGGCAAATGCTGGCTGGCGGTTCCCTGGGAGCACAAGCTAGTTTGGAAGGCAGAGGATGCACTGCAGAAAAGCCCAAGGGCTTGAGAACGTAGAGACCTTGACTCCAGCAGCAGTGGCAGTCCCTGCAGCGTTGCCTTCCTGACAGATCCACTGCCCTGGAAACATCCCGTATTCCCTGGAGCGGGGCTGGTGCAGATGTGAGGTACATAAGGACCAGCTGAGCTCCTGTCAACAAGCATCTCCAGAGAGGATGAGAGCAGGTGGGGAGAGAGCTAATGGCACCCATGAACGGCGTCCTGGGGAAGGAGAGAGCAGCAGGGGAAGGTGCTGGATGTCACTGCTACATGGTGTCACCAAGACCTGGGATGGATGCTGACAGGGTCTCTTCACAACGGATGGAGGAAACGGGGATGGTTTGAGGGAATGGGAAAGAAGACATGGCTACCGGCGAGTTCATCATCTGCACGAAGATCAGAGAGGTGGTGCTTGTCCGTGCCTGCTGTGCGCCTTAGGCACCGGGAGCTGCTCGGAGGAGCTGCAGTGTTGTGGGTGCCGCAGGGAGAGCAGCAGGAGGGAGTGCTTTGCACACTTATACAGGGCTGCACGGCTGCATCCACGCATCGTTTTTCCACAGCATGTCCCAGTGGTGCCCATCAAGCAGGACTTGCACAGCCACATCAGCAGCCAGCTGTAAGGAAAACACATCCCGGTGCAGGCCAGCCGAGAGACCTTGCTCCTTGGTCTGGCTCTGCTGTTTGCACACAGCTGGAAGCAGCGACACCTTCACCTCTGTTTTTGCAGAGGCAGAAGAGGAGTGGGCTGAGCGTGGCCCTGCCCGGGCAGCAGGATGTGACCGTGCCCCTGGCAGCCCATGGGAAGGTTGTGCTGTGTCATGCTCTGGCAGCACCGCTGGGTTTTGTAAGGTTTAAACCAGTTCCCCCCATAGCCTGCGCCCAGTGCAGCTCCGGACACGGCTGCTTGGCCAGCCTTGGCCAGCTCCAGAAGAACAGCCTGAGCTGAACACACCACTCGGACGCGGCCGTTGTCCTCTCCTTGTGCTCTGGCTTGGGGACAATCCTGGACTGCACTTGGAGAGGGGGTAGAGGAGCTTCTCCCCACAATTCCAGTGCTGTGGACCAACCAAAGCCACGGCTCCACATCTGCAGACTCGGGGTAACAGCTGAAAGGAGGTAACTCCCCAGACCAGGATGGTACAGCTGGGATGAATCCCAGCCTGTTAGTGCTCATCCAGACACATCTCCAGGTTTTTTATTGTAGCATTGTTTGGCCTTTACACTAACTTCATCAAATAACCAGCTGTACAACACACCCAAGGCTCGAGTTTGCGGTGCCTGTGAGAGCAGGCAGCCTCCAGCTTGACCCACGCTGCAGATCTGTATCAGTTACTCATTAACTGCCCGTGTGGTGCAAGCTGTAGGAACCACACAAGTTGCTACTGTGCGTAGATCTGCACCGGCTTCTGGCCTATGGGCAGTGCTTTGCCCTTGAATTGGTTTTGTCCTCTGAATCACCAGGTTTATCGAAAGAAGATTGAACAGTCAGTCCAGAGATGAACTGCCTTGAACTGGCTTTCTGCGCTGGATTACACTTTAAACGTTGCAACAGCTTTGAGAGCTTCTGGCTTTTCCCTGTAAGGGGAAAAAAAACAAACAAACAAACAAAAAACCAAAAAAAGTTTTGAGTTAGTTGCTGCTAATTGTGCTGGGAGGGTGTTATTCGTATCCTGCTCTCCCAAAGCCCAAAGAAAGTAGCATGTGGAACAAGAAGATGTGCTTTTTCCATGCTCTGTCCTCCTGACCTAAATGAGGAATTACAAACCAAATTTAATCTGTGTGCTACAGCGCAGGATTGCACCTTCTGCGCTCTGACAAGCAGAAATGCTGCAGAAATAGGGCACGATGAGCAAAGCCTAAAAAAAAATAAAATAACACTGAAAGGCATTTTTTGCAAAAGCATGGCTATTTGTAGAAGCTTTTGAAAGTAAAACCCTGTTAGCTTTGGCTAAGAAGGTTCACCCTCCCACACGAACTGAAGGGAAGGTGATGGGTAGTGCTGCTGTATTCTGGAGCAGTGTCTGTGCCTGGATCAGCCCAGGAGCCTTATCGCCTGAAACACAATCGCTGTGGACGCCCACACTGCTAACAGTTCTGCACAAGCATCCAGCACGTACAGTTCGTTTCCAGGAAAGCTGAATGCACAGGTGTAATAAGATATTAATGAACTCCTGCCTGAAACAGGTCAGAGGAAAAGGAAAGAATCATCTTTTCTCTAGGTTCAAACACATCATTTCTCTCTTCTGTATTTTTCCAGGGGAAGGGTGGGGAAATCAGGGCTCCCCACTGTGCTGCACGAGCTGGCCTCCACTCTCCCTGGTTTCTGATCTGCAACACAGATTGTTCAGCGCTGGAGCAACATAAAACACAGGGACTTGAATGTCAGAATGAGTCATTTGCAGAGCTGCAAGCACAATGAGACTGCAGTGAGGAAAAAGTGGGAGCTTGGAGAGTGTCTGTGCTGCAAAGTGAGGGATCCCTGGGGTGTTGAGCATCCCACAAGGTCCTGTGGGATCTTTCACATCTCCTGAAAATCAGAGCAGTCACATGGAAAATGCTGAGTTCCAGGAACCGGGTGGCTCATGGCACTGGGTCTTTCATGCTCTGACCCTGCTAACCCCTTTCTGTGCAGCTATGACTGAGATGGGGGAGAAGCTTTTGGTAGTAGGTCCATGTGGGGATGGTATTAGCTCCACACTGTGGGTTTGGATGGAGCCAGGTAGGCACGAAGCATGTATGATGGTGTGTGTGTAGTCTTGTGGACAAGCATCTGTGGTCCAGTGGGCAGGGAAATGCCCGGCAGGACATGGCCAGGCGTGTCTAACCAGGTGTTGCTGCAGGCAACACAGTCACAAGCCTCCCTAAACCCTGCACATGGCAGCAGGATTTTTAGGAAGACTCAGGTGCTAGCAGCACCAAGTATGTTCAGGGAATATTTGGGACTCTTCTTGTTCTTCAGTTGCAGACCATGACCAAATCCACTAGATACCATAACTGCTCTTAAATTAAAGGCGATTGTGCCCATTTCTTGCTGTAACAAGTAATGACCTATTATGCAACAACATTACTGCTGATTATTAACGTTTTGCAGGAAACTGGACTGTGGTTTCCACGTGACAACCACAGCCCACTGATGTCCTGAAATAGTTCATATGCTAGGGAGATTTAAGAAGGGAATGATTGCAAAAGTCACAGTCCTGCTACAGTTACCACACTGGCTCCTGCCCCCTTCCCATCTCCTCAACGGGATGTTAACCCTGGAGCCTAAGGATGTTGGACTAGGATTTCCTGTTCTCAAGGATCTTCTTGTTAATGCTTTTGCCACAATTATTTTCCTCTTCCTCCTAAACTGTGAAGGTGAGTAGAAGATACAAAAGACAATGAGTAGCGATGTCTCTCCACTCTCCAGCTGTAGGCAGTGCACAGGTTTTTCAGCAGCACTGGATTTCTGAGGCTTGTTTCAATCTGCCAAACTGTCCACATGGGTTGGTGGCTCCTAGGAAAGAGCAATATGGCTGAGGAAATATGGAAATATTTAGCTGAGGCTAAATTATTGTTTTCCAGAAGAGTGACTTGCAGTAGCTGTAGTGCAATAGGAAAACTTTCCCTCTGCTCTGAGAGCTCAAAGTCCTGAGTGAATAGGCTGCGTGTGGGAGGGAGACCTGGAAATGATGGACAATAAATGATCAGGCACTGCACAGGGATAAAGAACTGGGAACAAGCTGATGAATGCAGTCTCTCCAGACCTCCTTATTTCTGGGCTTGTTATGGTTTGCAGTGCTGCAGGCTAAATTTGAGGTTATGGGACTTTTCCTTGAGCCATCCAATTAATTTCTAAGTTCTGCACTTCATGACTGAGAGCTCTGATCAGTGAGACAGGAAAAAAACACCAGCAAGCATAACAACTGACAGCATCGTCTTCAGGAGGGGCTGAACCCAGGAAACTCAAGTCTCAGCAGCCAGGACCAAGCATCCCAGTGGGGAGGGGTAAGAAAATGTCCTCTGTGTATGAGGTACACAGGAAAGCAGATTTGGGAGAGAGGGAAGAACAGCTCTCCTCAGGGGTGGCCAGATTTGTGTCAAAGGAAGACACCTCCTCAAGCACCATCTGCTCTCACCGAAGCACGTTCTGTTCCCCAGCCAGCCTCACAGAGCCCACAGGTCCGGAAGGAGGCACCGGGCAGGTGGCAAGCCTGACGTGGAGGCTCTCTGCTCCTGTTAGCCCACGGCATCTCCTGGTATTCCACATATCTCCATGGACATCAGTCCAATCACGTCTTGCTGCTTCTTTGGGGGACAGTTTTTCCTTCAGGGCAAAGTGAAAAGCTCTTTTGTCCTATCTCCTCATTGCAATTTCTTGCCAGTAGTAAAACAGTGGCTGTAGCACCCCATTGCTCCCCACCCGACCTGCGCAGCCAGCATCTTCTGGGCTTGCCAGATGTTTGGATCCCATCGACACACAAGTAACTCTGCTTTGCAGGCATGTGTGTAAAAGGGTTTTGTGTGGCTGGGTTAATTGCAGTGCTGTGAACCCAAACTAATGCCACAATGCTCCTCAAGCTTGGGAGAGCTCCAGAAAGGACATCTGCTTGTTTCTGTCCAAGATTCAGCTCAGTTCAGTCGCCTGGGCAGCACGTGCTCCATATGCCCCAGGAGGCAGAAGCAGATCCTCAGATCCTATAGGGAAAGATGTGGTAGGACAGTTGGACAAAGACCACCTCTCCCACAAACGGAGCCTTGGTTTTCCTGGTCACCTTGGCGATGCTCCACTAACCAGCTCCAATGGCTCAAATCAGTTTGTTTCAAGTATTGCTTTAAATTGGTTGCTGATGTTTGTTTTGGGGTGTAGGGGAGCAGATACTGTACACCTCTAAGAAAACTAATTGCTTCCTCACCCACATGGTCTTGGCTTTGAAGCTGCTGCTGGCTCTTCGGTCTGGCTGGGCTTTTCTTGCTGCAGTCAGGACTGATCACAGCAAATCCCAGATCTTCAGTCAGGGCAAGTTTTAATACTGTACAGGCCTTGTTTATATAACAGCTGCCATCCTGCCGGGATGAATCCGGGACTTGCAGCACTAAAAGCATTAGCTGCTGCTACTGGAGCTAAAGATGGAACTTCTCTGGTTGGTAGCACCAGTACACTTATATCCTTTAGAACAAATGCTAGAGGAGACTTGTGACACACTTAGAAGTGGGTTATGCCTACGTAAGCATTTCATCCCACTGTCATGTAAGGGAACACATGCACTCACAGGACCACAGGTGTGAAAATGCTGCTGATGCTGCCACCATCCCATCACCCAGAGCTAGACTGAGTGGAGCACACACATCGTTATTTACCAGCACTGTTTTCTGCTAGCGCTCACACCCTCCCTTTCACTCTCAGATCTGCTCCAGCACTGGAGAAACAGAGGACAGAACAAGTGTAGGCATGGCCCTGGCTCCCTTGGCTTAAACAACACTCTCTGCTCATCTTTCCTAACACATTTTGCAACTGCTTTGGCGTAAGGGAGGTTCATGTTCTTTCCCTGTAGGCACATGATGCAGAGCCTTTGGGCTTCAGCATGTCATCAGCTCAGAAACAGCCAGGCACCTAAAAGCAGCTCTGGTTGTTTCCACAGCCCAGGGGCCAAAGACATGCCCGTGCTCAGAAAAACGTCAGGTCAACACCCTAGAATATAATACAAGTGATTCACCTTGAAGCTTTAACACATTTAATTCTCTCCTTTCTGTTTATGCGGTTTAACTGCATTGCTCAGTAGCTGCATGTCTGTTTATCCCGACACTCCGGTGTGTGTGATGCAGACAAAGGTCTGGTTAATGACTGTCCTGACACTCACTCTAAATCACCTCCTGGTTTCTGTTTTAAAATCCACCTTTTGCTGGGACATAGCATTCATAAAGCATGAAGTGCACCTTTCTGCTTCTTCCCCAATAAAACCTCAGCCAAACCAATCTGAAATTGCATGACTGAGTCCCGGGGAACAGATTGCAGGAAATGCAGCAGCCAGTCACTTCTCCTGTCCCAAAATCTTAGAGCACCTGCAATGGAGCTGATTCTCATTTTTGCCAGAAATGGAGTTAGAGCTCCGCAGGACACGTTAACTGTATGTGTCAGGAAGCTCTGAAGGGATTCTCTGGTACCTTAAGGGTGTCCTTGAATTGTTGCTTGCATGGGGACACCTTTTACCTGTATTGCTGTCCTCTGGGCTTGGAAGAAATGCTCCGAGTCCGGTTTTATTTCCTGATTCCACCCATCTTCACCTGAGTCTATTTCAGCTTTTCTATCAAATGGACTCTCCCAAACATTCCTGACAGGAGAGGAAGGACTGCAGCGCACAGAGGCACTTGTTACATAAACCACTTAACATCAACTGAATTTGGCTGGTGGAAAGATGTCAGATGAGGACAGGGAGAAGCTGCAGCTCCGGGTTTGTTAAGGATATTTACAGCCCTTTGCGAGAGGAAATGCAGCTGTGTCCATCCCCTCCTTCACAGACTCCCCGAGCCGGGGGCTGCGTACCCCGTGTCAGGCTTTACCGGGCGAGGGGCCGCATCTGCCCCTCAGCCCCTGCCAGTCAGGGGTACCCAGCCCCAGCTTTCCCTGCTCCATCCCTTTCAGTGGGCAGAGCTGGCCTGGGAAAGCCCCTGGGACAGGTTCATATCTCCTGAGCTGGTCTGAATCCCTTCAGAGGGGTACAGCAGGGTCTTTCCTCGCCTCCCCCGCGTCCGCTCCCAGCCTGGCGTGCAGCACACAGCGTGGCAGGCCTGTGGCCACGGCTGAGGGGTGGCACAGCAGCTCGGCACAGCAGCCGACGCCCCGGCCCCAGCTGTGGGGAAGGTTAAGCCCAGATAAGGCCGCATTCGCCCTTTCCTGACGGGCTGTAAATAACCGGCAGCAAGTGACAGGCTGCTGCAAACCACCGACCGGCAGAGCAGGCGGCTGCAACCAGCCTGCAGCCGGAGCCGCCGCTCCTCCTGCTCTGGCCGCCAGCCCCCAACGCCGCCGCTCCGCCTCTGCAAACCGGGCAGCGCCCTGCGGCACCTCCCGCTGCCGGGAACCGCGATCACCCTCATCCTCCCCGCACTGCACGGTACTGCACCGCGCTGCATTGCACCGCCCTGCGCTCTGCCGCGTTGCGATACGTCGCACCGCAGTGCACTGCCGTTGCATTGCATTGCATTGCATTGCCGTGCCGCTCCGTGCCGCGCCGTGCGGCGCGCGCCCCACCCCAGCGGCTCGCGCCGGCCGGCGGCGAACGTTCCAGACCCCCCACGCTGCGGCAAGAGCGGCGGGAAGGGAGCGGGAGGGGCACGGCCGCGAGGGGTGGCCGAACGGAGGTGGCCCGCGCGGGGCGTTCTGGGAAATGTAGTTCTCGGTAGGTTTGTCAGCAGGCGGTTGAGGCGGAGGTGCGGACTACATTTCCCGTGGGGCACCGCGCGGGAACGGCCGCCGCAGTCCCCGCCCTCCTCCCCGCGCAGGGGCAGTGCGGACGCCGGAGCCGCTATAAGGGATGTTGTTTGGCTTCGCGGTCGCTGTGTGGAGAAGCCGCAGCCGGGCCAGTCGCCGGGCGGAGGTGAGCGGAGCCGCGCCGCCCGTTACCGGGGGCGGTTGATGAGGTGGGGGTGGGAAGTGACCCTTTGTAAGGGAGGGGGCCGCCGCGCGGCTGAGGAGGCGGCTTTGCCGCTTCCTTTTCTGTGAGGAGGCCGGTAGCGCGGCCACTCCCCCCCTGAGGAGGGCTGCGCTGTGCCCCCTCCCGCCGGCAGCTCGGGGCCGTCGCTGTCCGTCCCACCGCGGCTGGAGGGGGGGACCTGCCCCTGGGCGGGGAGGGCCTCCCTTGTTTACTCTGGAGACATGAGGAGGGGGCGTATGGGGAGGGGGAGAGTTCCTCCCGCCCCCGGGTGGTGGTGGGGTGGCAGGTCGGGGGCGGCTGGCCCGCATCGCCGTTGCAGGAGGGATGCAGAGCCAGCAGGGTGCAGCAGCGCCGGGACCTGCCGCTCTGCAGCATCCTCGCTGACACATGCGGCCCTGGGGGGGGGGAACCGCGCCGAGCGGTGCGGCGTGGGGGGGCGCGGGGAGCTGGGGCTGGTGTCAGCGGGGGGGACGGGGGCTGCTTCCGCAGCAGGCGGAGGGGTGGCAGCCCAGTGCACCGAGCTAACCGTGCTGATGCGGGTTCTGACTAATGTAATTTAATCAGTCTTCTTCCGTCGTGTTAGGTTAAGGGAAGTGACAGAATGCAATAAAGCAGAGTTATAAAACAAAGTCTTGCCGTGGGAGGTGATTTTCTTTCTGGAACTCTGATTTTCCCTTAATGATAGCTCAAGCCTATGGAGTAAGTGAATAATGCAATAGATAATGAATATATTTTTTCTTTGGACTGTGTGTGGAATGACTAATTTTATCATGTGATATCTCCAGAGAGATCAGTTTTGCAAAACTTTGTACTGGTAAGTAGCTGGGTATGTGTAACTTCAGACACTAACAAAAGACTTCGGGGATTTGATCTTCCAAGTAAAGTTTCTCAAGGTTTTAGCTCCATACTGTAGTTATTACTTTAATCTGTCAGATTGCATAATTGTATTTCAGAGTTCTGAAGGAGGAAATATGACAGTGCTTTGGTGCATTAAGAGTAATTGTACTGTTACCTCAGGGTATGTTTAAACTAGTTCAGGAGAAGTCAGTCTTGTGTGGGTTTCTAAAGTCACACTGTTACAATCCTGTTGTAATGAAACTTTTATAATTGCTCTCTGACTTTCATTTAAAAAATAAAGTTTAAAATAGATGAATAAAAGGAACTGGTGTGTTGAGCATAGCATATAATGGAGTGGAATTTAATTATTTTTCAGATATCTGAGGTGAAAATACACGTGTAAACCCTGGCACTTACAGAAGATGAAAGACATCGACATAGGAAAAGAGTACATTATACCCAGTCCTGGGTATAGAAGTGTGAGGGAGAGAGCCGACTCGGTGCAGCATGAAGAGCAGGAAGGGTCAAAATTTCAGCACTCTAAACATAAGGTCAGTTTATTTTTTTTTTGTGTTGCAGTCTATGCTTATTAGATTACATGCAGCAGCAGCCTTTTTGCTGTGCCAGCTCTATATAGATTCACTGCATTGAAGGTCAATAATGATTATTTCCTTTTGTGTGGAAGAGGTCATTCCAGGGGGTACCATAGCTGTCTTAATAGCAAGTCTGAGCACTTATTAAGCATTTTTCACTTTTAAATGTAGCTTTTTAGTGTCATTTGAACTAAACAGACTTTTTTCTAGTATTCAGATCTTGATGTGAATCCAGGAGATGTTTTAAGCTTTTGTACTTAAGAGAATCATTAAAACCAAATAAGAACAGGGAAAAGCTCAACACCCATCATGCACTATTTGGTGCTGGCAGCCGAAAAAACCATTAATCGTGCCATGTTTTTCTTGAGGATTAGTTTTCTAAAACAGATGTCTAGCTTGCTCTAGTAGCAAGAGTTCTATGTTTTTTCCCCTCAGATGGAAGTAATCTGTATTGAATGCTGTTTCTTGTGCATCTGTGTATTTAACATGGTGAGGTGTAGTCATAGATACTTGTAGTTTAATTTGAGAGCTGAGTCTTGAAATAATGACTGGCTTGGAGCTTGCATGTTAATGTTCTGAGCTTCTAATTTTTAGAGTTTGTTCTTGCTGGAAAGAGTGCATATACCAAGTGCTGTAGGGTAAAAAAAAAAGCTCAGATAAATGGAAACACTCACCCTGGTGAAAGGTATGGTCTGAAACTGATAAGCTGTGCCAACTGAAGAAGACTGGAAATATCAGCTGCTCTGAATACTAGCACTGAAATATTTTCTTGTGTGTCCTCTTCTTACCTTTGCTAAAGTACTAATGTAGGACTTTCTGAAGCCGAACAAAGTTAATACTACTTATGTCTCATTTTTTTTCCAGGGGCATGGTGCTTGAAAATGTGTTGCTGGGCATGCCATATAGCTTGCCTGTGACAGCCTTCGTGTGAGAGGGTTCAAATAGGGGAACTTGCCTTATTTGTGTGAAGACTGCTTTTTAAAAAGCTTAAGTTTTGCTGCATTATACTAAACCCTGAGATACTATGTACTTCAGATAATGCTTACCTTCTTTCACTGGGGCTTAGGGTTTTGCCAGGTGTTTTTTATGTGGGCTAACAGTGCTGCACTGCTGTTTGAGATGGGAGTGAGCTGCTCTGCAGCAGGCTGAGTGCGGTTTGCGCTTTCAGGCCCTGCAGCTCTTAGTGTCCCTACAGGCTCTATGACTCAGCAGACTATTGCTGACGGTGTTTGGAGGAAGGTAGAGTGTCTGATTGCATTAGAGCAGGCACTGATGCAGAACTAAAAGCCCTCTGGAGTCACAGTGCAGCTTCTTAATGGCATTTATTATGTTGATATCATGGGCTTGCCATCCACTGCATGCCATTCAGTAGTAAATCTGCTCTGTCAAATTACTGGTGACAACAGTGATGCCATTCGTGGACAGCTTTGTTTCCTGACCAGTGGCAGTGGAGTTAAGGAGTAATTATAGCATGTTATCTCTGGCTATTGGTCTGCATCCTCTAATCATGTTGATGCCTGGTTTAACTCTTGAGGGTGAAATCCTTATATTACCTCTAAACCTTTTAAATGAATAAAATCAATCAAACCAGAGTATTTGGTTTTTTTTTCTGAAGGCTGAAAATAAGTTAAGTCCTGCACATCTGTACGGTGAGGCATTAAAATCTGAGTTTGAGGCAGCTTCAGGTCAGCTTAACTCTGTAGTCTTGCCCTTCTATCTCTACTGTCTATTTGCTGCCTGTGACTGTAGGGTAGAAGACTCAGATAACTGATTCACTTGTTGGGATGCTTTATCCTTTTTGTAACAAGGATAAGCAATGACTTCTCTTCCATAAGGCTGAGCTTTGCCTCCTTGAAGCATTTCCTCTCTGCTTGTAACAAAAGGGTAGAAGCTGTAGCTCAACTGTTAAGAAAACAGTGTTTCAAGGGGAGAGAAGGGACTGTGTCCTTCACTGGTTTATCCTTTATGAAACCTGGGATTGTGTCAGATGCCTAAGCTGGTTTATTGGGCACAAGCTGGTATGATGAGGAGGGGTAGGACCAAAGCAGTTCAGATAGGGGAGTTAAGCTGGAGTACAACTGTTATTTGGACAACAGAGACCAGTGTGCCATCAAAAGATTTTAGGACTCAAATTTTATTGTGGCAAACCCAGCTCAGGATTTGAACTAGTGTGACCAGAAAATGACAAAGCTGGAAGCATGATCTGTATTGCAGGTAACAAGCTGCAAGCAGATTAAGGCTGTTATTTCACCACTAACTTCAAATCTTTGTGGAATGCAGATTTGGGACTGCTGCGCAACAGATTTACACTGCGGGAGGTAGAGTTCTTGTTGACATGTTGCATAGATACCTCCTACTATATGGTAGAACTGTGTGGTTGCCTCTGAGGGGGACACAGGAATGTGCTGCCTCTGGTAGTCAAGGACCCCACTGGTTAATGGCTGGTGTTGCTGACCACTTCTGGTGGGGCTACAGGTACATTTGGCTGATCAATAACATGACTCATTGCTTTTCATGCTGCCTGTATTGCTGCATTTTTATACATTCTTCTGAACTTGAAGTGGACAGGACTAGTTGACTGCCTGATCAAGATCTTCATAGGTGAAAGATCTATTTCACTTCTGAGCCAAGGTCCCAGAGCCTTTTTGTATGTCTTTTTTTTTTGTTTTGTGTAAAGGTTGTGTTAAATTTTGTTCTTTCTGTCCTGAATCCTCCATATTGTTGTTCAGGTTTCCTGCTGAAAGAATGCTGTGGTGGGTGTTCTGACAATAATGGGAAAGAACTTGCTATTCTTTCCTTAGAAGCTTAAACACTGTTTGGTAGGAGCCGGAAAGATCACTTCTTTGAAAGACAGGAGGTTTTCAAATAGGCTTCCTGGAATCATAATTGAAATCATGCTGCAATATAAGTAGGTCTAATCCAACATTTCCTGGTGCTTAATGAGAATGTTGCTATAGAAATTTGGACCTTTGAAATAGG
Organism: Syrrhaptes paradoxus; assembly: GCA_013400615.1. Taxonomy (NCBI): domain Eukaryota; kingdom Metazoa; phylum Chordata; class Aves; order Pterocliformes; family Pteroclidae; genus Syrrhaptes; species Syrrhaptes paradoxus. Next base: position 153,546 of record VZTO01015603.1, read on the forward strand.
CATTCTGGGACTGAAATTCAAATAAGAATTTTTATTCAGCTTGTGAATGCATACATTCACCTCATGAATAAGTTCTGCAGTGTGTCCTTTTAACAATTGATTTTTAAGTATTTGTTGGAGACATTAATGTAGCTTACAAAATAGGTTGTTAATGAAATGCCCAATGTTTCTAATGCACAATACTGTACTAATTGGGCTCATTGTATGTGGGGGCATGGCTCTTCTGAATGAAGATAACTTCTAGGTGCCCTGGCTGCCTGGAGTCAGTCTTCATCTGTAAGAAGCTGTTATGTTACCAGTGAATAAAAAATTAAGGGATATTTTGAAATAATGATTTATGCTTAAAACCTTTAGAACTTCTTCCTCTTAGAATACTTGTATGCCCTTCAAGCTATATCTGAAGTAATTGTGTTTACTTCTTAGTACTTGTATTTACTACTTTGTGTGGAAGCAGTGTGTCCTGAGAAGGAGGGCAGATCCCATTGTGTCCATTAAATGGTCTGTAAAATGACAGATGAGGAAGAGAAATAATTTATTCTTAAAGTGGTTTTGGAATAGGCCCTTCTCAAATGTAGGCTTCATGCTTATTTGATGGAACAGCAGATGAATGAGTATTTTACTCCCCTGCCCCACTTATATTTGCAACAGCAGAAGAGGATGTAGAAGCAGCTTGCTCTCATGATACGCAACACTTGTGAGAACTCAATTCTTGAAATTGTAGCCCCTAAGTTAACAATGCTAGGGCATTAATTTACAAATTGTACTCCAAGCTGTAATTGGTTCTGACTGGAAGGTGGTGTTTAGGGTTAGGTTCTTGCTGCTGAATCGTAATGACTCCATCTACAGCATTGTGGTAAGGCTCAAGTGCAAATTGCTGCTTTTGAAGACACTGGGCAGTGTGGAACTGTAGAGATTGCTTTAAACATGCAGGAAGAATGTGTTGCTAACTTTAGCTGTCAGAAGCCCTACTAATACTTCTGTTTTCACCTTGGTGTCTTATTTTTCAGGTTTCTCTGACAGCTTTTGCCAAAGACAGCAGAGAAGGTGATCAGAACTTGCTGGAGTTGATGTAAATCCTTCAAGCACTGATAACTTTGAAGTGATTTATCACTGTCTGGCTGTCCAATACTCAGATACTTTATCTAAGGCCTTGGCTACATTTATCCTCTCCTTCCTGCCATCTCCCTCCTCTCGCACCACACATTATGGTGGCTGCTGCTTCTGCGGAAGTCTCCTGCAGTGGCCTGCACCAGCAGTGGCTTCTCTTTGTCCAAGGGTCCCAGCTTACAGGCATTTGTTCTAGAATAATGAACTGTAGAAGAAGATCATTGCTCTGAAACAGAAATTCACCACCCCCCCATGATTTTAGAGGTTTATTAGCACAATATGTTTATCTACCATACTGCCTGTGTTCAGACACCACACAAGCTGCATCAGAGTTGTGGACTCTGCATCATGCTTTGTTCTTATGACGTATATACCATATAGTGTTCACTTAAAATCTTCCTAACAAGGAGAGTAAGCTTATGCAGCACCTCTTATGGGCATGATCTGCACAATTGGTCTAGTCATCAAGTTACCCAAATTCACTGTTACTTCAGCTGCTCAACTACAACATTATACTTTTAGCCTTCAGAGCCCATGTCACAAATACCGTGACAGATCTGACCCACTGGCTGTTAGCAGGAATTGGTTCATTTTGGAATGTGTCACACCTACTCCCTGCATCAGTGGCCTTACACTGCTGCAGTTAATTCACAGCATGGGAAGAACACATCAAAGCAGGATCCATAGAGGAGCATGCCTCACCCAGCATAGCTTTTCATAAAGGCTTCTGAAGATCAGCAGACAAACACTTTTCTTTCCTACTTTTTAGAAAATCCAAGTGACAATACAAACAATGAAATTTAATAGCATTAGTTTCCAATTTTCTCACAACAGCCCCAGGAAATAAGTATCTCCTTGCACTCATGCTGCAGCAGAGTACAGAAATGTACGACACTGCAAAAGCTGAAATTATAAGTTAAATTATAAGAATTTAGATTTACTGTTAATACTTGCACCTGTGTCAGTTTTACAGTAATACAGCCTAAACAGTCTGCCTTCACCTTCTATGCAGCTATAATCTGAGAAAATAAGATGTGTGTAGTCTGTTATTGGCAGATAAGATCTACTCAAGCTTCTAAGTGTAGCCACAGACAGAGTATGATGGCAGTGGTTACAAGTTTCAGAAATACATAAACATACATCCAGATCTGCTCTGTTCTTGCACATCTCCTCTGACACAGCCAAACACCAATGAGATGCTCACCTGAGTAGCAATTAAAGTGAATCTGGCAGTTTGACAGTTATTTTGATTGAGAAGTCAACTGTAGTTCTGCCCTCTCATGCAGTGAGCACTAGCATCAGCTCCAGCTACTGCAGTTTCTAGCTGTAATCTGAGCCAATCTCGATCTGTGTAGAGACTGATTCAGAACACCTACAGCCTGTAAGGTTAATCAGTCTGTGATTCCTAAAGTTCTGTGTTTACTTAGTTATGAAAACAGGAAATCTGGAAAAAATGCAGAACACTCAGCAGCTTCAGCTAAAAGTAAAAGCTTGCAGCTCATCTGTCTAGAAGGCCTGCTCTGAGTGTGAAGTGCCAAGGCACTACTGCCCAGGCGACATTCACATTCCTATGTTTGAACGTGTTGTTCAGCACAGTTGGTTCAGATGCTCCAGAGAGGTTGAGAGGCAGAGATAAAGTTAGAAGTTAGGAACACATAAGCCTCCAGTCTGAAGGAGGCTAAGGCGTGTGAAACTGAATGATAGTATCCCTCAAATCCAGTTTCAGTAACTTAACTGCCCTGACAGTGCCTAGACTATCTCTGAATGTACACTTGTTAAGCTGTATGGAATTTTCCTGTTGTAAACTTGATAATACTCATCCTTTTCTAAGCAGTGCACAGGAAGGAACTTTTGCCTGCCTTAGCATTTCTACTTTGGTTTACTATTATGCCAGCTATGAGTGTTTAAGGGATGAGTAAACTCATGTTGCTTTCTAAACATGCATTAATTCCATGATATGCCCAGAACCTGAATGTATTCTCGTGGTTTGAATCATGTTCTTCAAGTTGTTTTACCATTGAACTTCTGCTGCTGAAGCACTTCCTAACCTGACACAAGATCCTTGACTTGGTGAATGTTTATGAGAAAGGAGTATATCCATCAGCCAGTCGTACCAAAAGTTTACCTGAGATTTGGGGGGAGGTTAACTCTATCTGAGAAGACTTACACTTAATAATAGAGGAACAAAAAGGCAAAATCCTTCGTGGTGAAGAGACATTCTGTAGAGGAATGTTGTGTTCCGGCTAATTCATGGCTTCCATTTGAAGTCAGCTGTCATCTTTAGTGCACTAACCATCTTTTGTCTAAGTCTTAGCCACATGATAAAACCTCAGATCTGGCCGTTTGCCAGTATTGTCTTTGGCTACTGTTGGTTGCTGTTCCTTTGTCCAAAGCAGATTTGTAAATCAGCCTGCTTATGGCCAGAAGTGTGTAAGGAGCAGATTAACTGTCAGTGAAGGAAAGCTTGCAGTAACTTTTCCATTGTAGTGTTCCATATTAGTGCTGGAGACATTCTGCCCTCTGGCTGTCTCAGAAACTCGGTGTAGTTATAAGGGTTGCTGGGAGAATTTAATGGATCTATCCAAACTGCTGGACAACTTCACCTGAAATGAGTCAAAGCTCACCTACATGCAGGGAGTTCTGTCTGATCCCCTGAGCAGAGATGCTTATTAGTTTTTGAACATTCATATCCTACTGCTAAGGAATAGTCAGTTGTGGTCTAAACTACATACTATGAACAGGGTGTTCCACAAACAAAATCTGTATTTCAGTCCTTTTTGAGGACTAAGGTTAAAGTATTTAAAAGTCAACATGTTTGGAACCTTGAGGTGTTTGAGTTTGCTAGTTTATTTCCCACTTGATTGGCCCCTTGTTTTTGGAAGCATGTGTTGGTACATGAAGGTGAGTTGAATAAAAGGCTCTTGTATTAAGCTTGGTAAATGCTGCAGTGTCAAGGTTTCTGCTGTCATTCACCGGTGGTTCCACTCCACAGAAGTTTGAGTTTAAAGACTCCCTGGATACTCCTGGTGTTGTACTGAATTGACCTGTGTAGCTTCTGTTGTGACATAGCTTAGGCATGGCCTGAGTAAAGGACATTACTGGAAGAATGACCTCCTGCACGTGGTTCAGGACAGTAGAGCTTGCCTGAGCAAGTCAGGACCAAATCCTCAGCCTGTGCTGTGCTAGCTTGACCTGCTTAGTGAGGGGTTAGTTTCCCAGCTTTGTGGTCAGTGTTCTTAGGGTGCTAATTCTGTAGGGTGACGGTCATTATTTCCACTTCCACAGAGTCTGCTGTTACTCTACTGTTAGCATGCATGGACTGTGTAGTTCCAGTGCTGGATGATCAGTGCAGAGACTCAGCTCTGAGTGAATCCTCTATCTTTTGATTGCAAGATCATGAATGCTAGTTAATGCAAAACAGAAGATGTGGGTTCATGTATCATCAGAAGCTTAAGTAGGTGCACAGCTGCTAATCAGATGCATACACAGCAGCTGCTGTTGCAAAATCCTGAAATGAACACTACATGCTGAACTCTGTGTTTCTTGGATTGCAGGAGTAAGTGGATTTGCCCAGGAGGAGTTTAGAACATCTCACCTCAGTGCTAATTCTTGCCAGAATTTAAGAGCAAGGTCAAATAAGCAGTGTTCCTGGAAGAAACTGATATACCTGTCATCAGCAAGAACTCTGTGTGCATCAAGTGCTCAATATTTGTGACTGTAGATTATTCAGGCTCATCACAAACATATGTACCCTGATCTTGTTTGGCTGCAGAGCCCCAATATCAGTGCCATGCACTACTGGGAGACTTCTGCTCTGATTCATAAACTCAGGCTAGTTTTGAAACAATGACTCAAATTGTAATACAATTTCTGCTAATCCTAGCCTAGAAGAGCAACTGCAGATGTCTGGTGTAATGAAGTTACATGTATCAGTTTGTTAGAGTAAGTGACTGGACTTCTACACTGTTGAATCTCTGAACTCCTATGGCAAATCAGAGCACACCTCTGAACAGATAATTCTCTTTTCACCTAAGAGAAAGATAGCACAGTTGTACTTATTCCTGCATTTGGATATGTGTTTGGTGCTGTGAAGAGCTGTTCTTCCCTGTAGCAGAAGCTGGGAAGGCAGCAGAGACATGAGCTTTCATTTATACTCTACTTGTCAGGAGATGGAAGAAAAGGGAGGCTGTAACTTTGTTCCTGACTTTGTTCATTGCAGCAATCCTGGAAGGTGTGACCATCATTTCTAGGCATCTGAAGCTGTCTGGTGGTTTCCTCCTGGTGCTGTGTGAATTTGCAATCAATGCAGGCAAGTGTCTAAAGGTTCAATGCCTCCTTCCTCNCAGTGGTTGTGACAATGTTTGGACCTGCAAACCTACTTAATTTTTAGATGCACCTTGGTTTGGTGCCTTCCGGAAGCATGGATAACAGTGCTTTAGGAGTTGTCCTATGTCACCTGCAAAAGCAATATTTAAAACCCCTAACTACTTTTAAGTGGGGTTATGCTTGGAGAGACTTCCGAAGAGTCTTCCTAGACTCTTGTTTTATTTTGCTTTAGCTATCCTTAAGCTAACAGGGTTAGTTGATCCTATTCTTCCTCAGCCCAAACTAATTACTAATCTGTGATTCTGTGATTCTTGTTTTGAAACACCAGTGCTTTAGTGAAGTCTCTTAGTTTAAAACTGCTGTTCAGCCTAAAGTTCCAATATGGAGAATATTTTAAGCACTGAGCAGGACTGGTGATAATATAATTCTCCTTCTCCATGTACACTTGCTTAGTCCTGAGCTCTGTTGTGCTGGTCTGTTAGTTTTCCATTTCCCTCTCCTTATTGGGAACTTGAACATGCAAGAGGTGGGAGTTCCTGTTCTGCAGCGTTGCCAACTCAGAGTTNAAACCACCTAAGAGAAAGATAGCACAGCTGTACTTATTCCTGCATTTGGATATGTGTTTGGTGCTGTGAAGAGCTGTTCTTCCCTGTAGCAGAAGCTGGGAAGGCAGCAGAGACATGAGCTTTCATTTATACTCTACTTGTCAGGAGATGGAAGAAAAGGGAGGCTGTAACTTTGTTCCTGACTTTGTTCATTGCAGCAATCCTGGAAGGTGTGACCATCATTTCTAGGCATCTGAAGCTGTCTGGTGGTTTCCTCCTGGTGCTGTGTGAATTTGCAATCAATGCAGGCAAGTGTCTAAAGGTTCAATGCCTCCTTCCTCACAGCCATTGTCTGTGATCTAGCTCAGTGCCTGCTACTTGCTGCCTCTGCTCCAGGAGAGAGCTGATATGGATGGATGATATACCAGGCTAGTCTTAAATAGGCTCCCATTCTAATCAGGCAGGGTATTATAAAGCACTCCAGCTGTGGAGTAGGCTAGGAGCCTAATGTTGCAAATCCCCCTGTTGATACTTGTGTGGATCATGTGCTGCATCAAATCCAGGGNGAAACACCAGTGCTTTAGTGAAGTCTCTTAGTTTAAAACTGCTGTTCAGCCTAAAGTTCCAATATGGAGAATATTTTAAGCACTGAGCAGGACTGGTGATAATATAATTCTCCTTCTCCATGTACACTTGCTTAGTCCTGGGCTCTGTTGTGCTGGTCTGTTAGTTTTCCATTTCCCTCTCCTTATTGGGAACTTGAACATGCAAGAGGTGGGAGTTCCTGTTCTGCAGCGTTGCCAACTCAGAGTTCTTTATTACTTAAAACAATTTTAACTTTATGTAATAGTAAATCAACCACAGTGGCTATTGTATATCAGCTGCAGGGATTAATAAAAGAAGGCTTTAGATGTCTGCTCTAGTTTCCTGTTGGGCAGCAGCAAGACCAGAAGAGATGTAGCTTCTTCCCTGCGGTGATCTGAGCCATGGAAGATGTTCTGCCTTATGGAAGAAGAGACAATAGTTGTTTGGTGGGTGGGGTTTGGTTCATATGTTGACTACATACACATCAAATTCTTTCTCTGCAAGATGAGTAAGGGATGGAAAATCTGTTTTACTTGGCCTCCGGGCTTGTCTGGTTTTGTTTTTGTCATCTGATGTTACAGTTGCCAAACCAATACGTTGCTGCCTTCTGTGCTAAATATGAGATTGTCTGTGTGAAAGGCTAGGATATTGTTTGTTTTTTTCTGTATCTATAACACAGCTGCCTCCTTTCTTTTCACCTGCTCTCCATCTTTGGAGATAAATGCCCCTGTTGTCTGCTTAGTAGGTTTTCATAAGTTTTCTTGTTTCATATGTTTGAGTTTCCTTGCCTTTCTACATGATGTTCCTGGTGCCCCTCTTGCTTCCTACAAAACTTCTGTCTTGTTTACCTCTGACATTCTATATATTTGACAGCTTTGTAGCTTGGCACCTAAATTTTCTGTATTTTCATAGCCTTGTTGTGTGACCTTGGTATGTGGATTGTGAAGCTGGCAGTGTTGTCTCTAATGAGCAAATCTTTTTTCGTTGCCCTTCAACTTCTTTTCCTCGCCTCGCCCGGCTTTTCTGTTGTGACATGTCATGAACCAGCCGGGGTTTCGTTCTGGCTTTCACGTTACTTTACATGCTTACTGTTTCTATGGCCAATTTGCTGGACAAGGAAATCATGATAACGGGTACTGGTAGGGTTTTGTCGCTCTCCCAAATTGCAGAAGGTCCAAGGGGCAGGTGTGCTCTCTGGTAACAGCACCAGCCATGCTGCTGCTTTCTCTGCCTGTCTGTAAGCTAGCTGTGGATGCAAAAGAACAAGAGAAGAACATGTAGGTAGTGGTACTTCCCGAGTACTTGCCATAATCCCAGTATTTCCCAGTAATCCCGCCCTCAGGATTAAAAATTTGTTTTCTTCTGTTAATTTTCCCAGTCATCTGTTGAATCACATCAGCACCCAGGGTGTGTCCCAGCTTCATGAAATGTGGAGTGCAGAACCATTACCCTCTGTTAGGAGCTGCCCATGGCTTCAGAAATTCTTTTTGCAATCCACTAGCTATTAATAAGATGCTGGGTAAATGGTTGCATGTTGTTGTCAGTCATGCATTTAATAAGCTATGAGATGCTTATCTTATGTGAGTTTAATTCTCTCATTTTTTAGTCCATTTATGTATTTGATCTTTACAGCATCCTATGACAGAATTCTAAATTTAAGCATGTCTTGTATGAAAAACATTAATTTCACTGCGTGTCCCCAGTTCTTTTGTTGTAAAACGGTTTGTGATTATTCCCTAGTTTTGTCCTTCATGCCATTCGTTGCTTTATGGACCTCTCAAATACCTGTCCCTTTATTCTTCTCTTCTATCCAGCTGGATAATCTTAAATTTATGCTTGTGTGAAAGCTGTTCCAACCCCAACTGTTCTCATTGCTCAGAGAAAGTGATTTTAAGTATAATACACTTTTTGAACTGAATTGACGGGGACTGATTCTGGTGTTCAAAAAAGAGGCAAACCTTAGGTTTTTTAAGCAGTATGGTAATGTTTCCTCCTTTATTCTTTGTGTCTTTTGTAACAATTCTTCACTGTCTTTTGGCCTTTTTGATGATGCTGAGTAGTGAGCTCCTGTTTTTCAAGAAATGTCTGAATTATTCGCTCCCCTCTGGTTAGAGATATCTGATTTAGGCTCTTTTTGTTTCTGTCAGCATTTCTTTAGAGTTAACAACACCATGTGATATCACCTGGTTTGTTCCTTGTATTGGTATATTAATAAGTTGCTGAATAAGTGCTGTCTGATTTCTGTTTGAAAGTGCAGCCACGATTTATTAGGCATTTGTTTCAAGAGCAGTGCTGGACCCTGATTTATCTCATTGCTAATGACATCTACAGGGTTTTACTTTCTGAGAAAACTGTACATGATTGCAGGCAATCAGGATATCACCAGTTGATGAACAGCTGAAAAAATAACAGGGGTTCAGAAACCTAAATTAACAATGTTGAGGTTGTCGCTAGTTTTTGTAATTCGTTCTTTTGCTCTAGAAATGCATTGTGGAGCTGCTTAGGAGTCTCATTTCCTCCTGATAAACTGTGTGCTTTGAAGATTTTCTATTGTGACACAGAAGTGTGTGGTCTTTCTTAGAATCATAATTCTACAGTAGTGTCATCCATTTGTTTCTTGATAATCATACATGTGGGATTTTGACAGCCAAACAAGTATAAGTTTGTGCTATGGCAAGAGATTAAAAAGGCCTTTCAAAGGCAGTGCCCTAGTCTCTTACCATTGCATCTTTTCCACCTTTGCTGAGAGAATTCTTTTGAGCAGCTCTGGACAGTTTAATTATTTTTCACTGTGAGCTTTTGAGAACATTAGCTTTGGACTGCCAAAAAATAGTGTCTAGTTGTGTGATCTTATTAAAAAGCTATTCTTGTTTGTGAGTGGTGAAAAACTTATTTTATGCTGACAAATACAGTGGTTTTGGTAGACTTTGGGTTTTCTTAATTGAAATAGGCATTATTTTGTGTGCTCTGAAAGCATTGATTCTGCAGATAGCCTGTGGCATCACTTGCAAACAAGCATGTTACCAGCAATAGGGTGTTGGGGCAGATCTGCCTGGGGCTCTTGCAACGGGTAACAGAGCAAACCAGCTATGAATTCCTCTGCTGTGACCGGGAAAGCGGTGGTATAGAACTTTTCTCCACTACTGAGTTCTTTGAGACATCTTTGGCAGGTCCCAGATGGAGGCTGGTTTGGGTAGATTTAGTAAGGACGTATTGTCCTTAGTGAGTCAGCAATTTAATATAAATTGAGTGAGAAGTCTTTTAATTCAGATTTCAAGTGTTGCATATTTTTGAGTCTTTCCATGTGTCATAATGTGGTAATATTTCTTTGTTTTCTTATTACTTTACTATCTTCTTTTGTAATCATAGCTTTTAGGTTTTTGAGACCAGGACTATGGATTGTTGACAAAGTGCGTAGGCATTATTGAAGTACTTTGGTTAATAAAGGACAGATTCATGCTAGAATCAATTTCCTCTTCTTGTCCTTCATATGAGTGGAAGCTGGTGTCTTAATGTGCTATGTGCTTACCTGTTAATACGGACTAAGTCTCTGATAAATGGCATTTCTGACAAAAATTACATTATATGAAGTTAGGAATGAAGTGTTTGCTATAGATATGCATGTGGTGCTTTGCAGATATTGTGTTTTTAGGAGGCTACAAGGGACCTCCAGTTGCTGTTTTCAAAAAAATTAAATATCTTTGCTCTGGTAAGGCAACTGATAAGGGGAAACATAGTATCTCTATTTGGGAGACAGCCAGGAAGATTTTCACCTTAGAACTGAGTTTTTTTTTGTACAAAGTGGCTCCATAAAAAAGACCCAAAAAAACACTAGAATAAAAACAGGTAACATAGTGCTGCAATAAATGGTCTATTAAATTAGCAGAACCCAACCTGAGCCCTTTGCAAGTATGGATAGCAGGCTAATCTCCTCAGATACTTTTGCCCACTCTAGCTTCTGATCAAAAGGTTTGTTTTAACTCTGCAACATTTTGACTGCTCTGTATCCTTGCTGTTTCCTTTCTCTACTTAAAATAGCATCTAGGCCTGCCTTTCACTGGGCCTGTGGAAAAAAATCTCCTGAAATAAGACTTGCCTTTTAAATGGTTGTTAATAAAGTTGCTGAGCAATTGAGAAGTGTGGCTGGGAGCAGAGAAGATTGCCATCATTGTTCCCTTTAGTTTAAGTAAAAAGAGAAAAAGCAGGAAACATATATTTATATAAAAAGTACAATTCTGCTTAATGCATATTTGTTTTTTAAATGAAATCCAAGGTATTTTTGAAGAAAGGAGTTTAGTAGTATTCTGAAAATAACTTTAATTTTCTGTGGATAAGAATATCTAAATTACACAAGAGGGTGTAAACTCATCAAGAATGTATGTCTTAATTTCACTGCATAAGTCGGTCATTGATTTCCTGAACTGATGTCACAGGTACTTGATTTTGTAATTTTCCTCTATTGTATTTCCTGTTGCAGGATGCAAGATTACTCTGGTCTATCCATTTATCCTTTGAATGCACAGGCACAATACTGGTGTTAATTTATGTTTTACAAATGCAGCAGTCTGATGCAGCTTCAGTCTGAAGCCTGTCCTCTGAGATATTTAAATTTTAGTGATTGCTGTTGCACAATAATTTACAGAAGAAAGGTGCAAAGCTGCAGGAGTCAGGAGTCATTAAAGTTTTGAACTCTGACTCTGCTGTTTTTCCTGTAAAAGCAGATTGAATGCCTGGATGCCTTGGAAGCGGCTGCTAGGGCAGAGGGCCTGCCACTGGACACCTCTGTGCATTCCCAGCTGAGAATGCTGGACGAAGAGCATCACAAGGGCAAATACCACCATGGACTGAATGTGCTGAAACCCATACGGACTACTTCCAAGTAAGTCTTTAGGCTACAAAAAACCAGATATAGCATTTGCTTTTCAAACCAGTCACAAAGCAGGATTGCAGCTGTAGGTCTGCAGAATGATACTGAAAGTGTTGTTTAGGAAGTATGACTGCATGAGCCATTTGATACTCTGAGTACTTTCAATGAGAGGAGGCTTTACTTTTCTCAGGGATTTACAGTTCTGTTTCCTTTCTCATTTGTTCATGATTTTTTTTTTTCTTTTAGACACCAGCACCCTGTTGATAATGCTGGGCTTTTCTCCTGCATGACCTTCTCCTGGCTCACTCCTTTGGCCCACAGAGCATACAAGAAAGGGGAATTGTTTATGGATGATGTATGGGCTTTATCAAGGCATGAGTCTTCAGATGTTAATTGCAGAAGGTAGAGCTATCTTGTTCCTTGTTATTTTCTTGTTTCCTTTTTTTATACATTAGTTGACAGCCAATGATATAGTATTGCCCTGTAAAAGTAGCACTGATATTTTTCTTCCTTTCTCAGAATAGTGGAATTTAGTTTTGTCTTTCACAGACCACTTCCTCGTGCTGCACTGTTTCTGTACTCATGCCAGTCTCAGTGAACTTAGAGGATTCTGTCTCCAGGAGTGTTTTGAAATTGTTTTTTTATGATTTTGCATGTTTTTAAACTGTGGGGTTTTTTTTTGTTAAAAAAACCCCCAAACCAACAAACCCTTATTTCTCAAGGCTACACTGAAAAAAAATCTTATGTTAAAATAATAGAAAGTAATGCTGACAGTAGCAAGGTGGCTTGAATATGGGTCAGAGCTTATGATCAGGCTAACCTTTTATAGCTAATGAGAATTTTTATAAGGTTTTCACTCCACAACTTGTCTGTCAGATCAGCAGGGAAAAACTCTGACAAGTCAGTATACTAAGATTGCCAAAGAGACTCCGGGCAAAGCAAAAGGCATTGTTTTTCATCCCTCTCTTCTGTAGAAGTAGCACAACATAGATATTTCAGAATGCAGATATTTCTCTTTACTTCACATAATGTACCATGTATTTATTTTTCTTGATATCTAGCAATCTGTTGTTCTGAGCTAGTAAGTGCTTGGAATTTTCACAAAGAAGTACCTATGAGATTGTATTTTCTCTCATGATGAAAAATTTATAACATGAGCTTCTCTTTTTATTAGGCTGGAGAGATTGTGGCAGGAAGAACTGAAAGAAAGTGGGCCAGATGATGCTTCTCTTCGGAGGGTTGTGTGGATTTTCTGCCGCACCAGGCTCATCATTTCCATAGTGTGTCTGATGATCACGCAGCTCGCGGGTTTTAGTGGACCAGTAAGTAATATCCATCCTTTTTTTAACAACCCCAGAGGGCTCCATTTCATGGCCAACTGTAAAATCTTAAGATTTCATTGCAGAATCACTTAAATGTTTTGACTAGCTAGAAATTTTGGGGCAAAATTCCAAAGTGATTCAATAATCCAAGATAGGTTTCCTACAGCTGGTGGATCAGTCGCTGAATACCGAGGGAAGTTCTCGGAGAAGGGAGGGAGAGTTTAGATGTCTTGGAGGAAATGCACACTTGTTTTTTCTCTTTGGTTTTGAGTATAGTTTAAAGTTCTTCTTTAATTGGTATGTGGTCTTTTTGCATAAAATTCCTAATGTGCAGGTCTTTTAATTGTTTTCTTTTTCTTTTTGTCATTCTGTAAATTTATCTTGGAAAGAAATTCAGTCTGATAAAGCACTAATTTTAGATTATTGGCATTAATAGCACAGTCTTCAAGAAGTGGAATGAAGCAATTTTATTAGAGCACTACTTATAAATAATTGATGAGAAGATCTCAAGAAGCCTGTGGGTATAGTTTTTGCTGATCCTACAGAGAATGGTCAGACAGATTCCACGTAGAAGTGTTAGAGTACGTTATTGCCTCTAGGAACTGCTGCTGTTTGTTACTATGAGTCGTAATGAAGATAACAACATATGGGACTTGACATTCGCACCATTTTTTGTCACCTGTTTGTTGCACATGCTGTGCAGATTTACAGTTGAAATTTTGACTAAATTTATTCTCTACACATTTCCCTTGAGGAGTAGGAGCAGTATTACTGCTAGTAGTACACGTTTCAGTGTGCTGGTAAGCTGAAGGTTCATTTCTTGGGTAAGTACACTTGGGTGCATTGTTAGGTGAAATGTCTTATTTTAAAATGTTTTCCTGCTTTTAAATGTATATCGAATTGATGTTCTGCTTTTTAAGCCTTTTTAAAGTTTGCCTTGTTTCATGTAATATGAATAACAATAAATGTTTCTGTGGTATTGTTTTCTTGGTAATAATTTAATCGTAGCTTCTGTTATAAAAATAAAACGTATGAACATAGTTTGGTAATTAACAATAAATAGTGATTAAGGTTTTAACAGCACTAGCTTTTCCCAAGAAGAGCTTCTGTCATTGTTTCACTGCAGGGCTTAGAAGCTGTTTTTTTGTCTTTAGCAAAGAATGTGCAGCAGGGTTGCCCCTGATTCCTGTAGTGTAATTTCTTCAGCTGAACTGCTGAATAAGAGAGACTGGAAGGGGAAGGAGAAAAACAAACCAACTTGACTAGGCCAGAGGCTATCGCTGCAATTGACGCTCAATTTGGGAAATTCAAAATTGTCTATAGACATTTGCCAATTTGCAGGCAACCTTATTCATTTCTCTGAATAAGGAACAATTTCCTTTTGGTTCCATCATTTGGCATGAAAAATAATAAGTCTTTACCATCCCTCCTCCCTTATTAAAAAATGGCATGCCTCAGATATGCCTATGCTGTCTCCTCAGAAGTATCAGGGCTTTCTTGTGTTGTTACACTTCTCAGTCACGTAGAAGTGAAAGGGGAGATCAGGAAAAGCACTTGGCTTGACCTCATGAATAAAAATTATCAAAATGGAGTTAAACACTATTAAACTTCAAAAATTGTAGTCAAATGCCTATGACCTTGAAATGCCAGCCAAAAGCTCTGGCTCTGCTAACGAGCCTGGTGATGGTTATAACTGAGAAGTTGTTGCAGCCTTCCTGTGTGGGGGCTTTTTTTTTTT
>VZTO01015603.1:168045-178458 GCA_013400615.1 Syrrhaptes paradoxus
CAGATCCTTCAAGGGTCTTTTTTTTTTTCTTTTCACTTCATTTTGTTAAATTATGTATCTGGCACAGTATTCAAACCTGTAACCTGGTGAGACAGCTTGTGTGTCAGACTGCCTTGTAATAACCATCAGAGTGTACTAGTACAGGTGAAATACTATTTATCTCCAGGGAATATTTGATGCCATTTGATCAGCTACCAAAACTTTCATGTTCAGATTGAGGAGCAAAGAAGTTTTTTTGATTACTAAACATAATCAGTTTAACTCCAGGTCTGAACAGTGTACCTGTTTGCAACTGTTCAGAGCTATTCTTCCTGTTTGGGAGATGGGGAAACTTGCTATCGTAGTGGAGTACAGCTTGACAGTTTGGTCAGTTATTGGAGGGGGGAGTGGTAAGCTGTTGGAGGTAAGTTTCCCAGTTTCCCAGTTGGCTCCAGTTGCAGCCTGCCCTGTGCTGTCACACGCTGGCTGCAGCAGGGACGCCAGCACTGCAGTGGGACCAGTGACAGAAGCTGTTCTTTAGAATTTTCAGGATGGCTGTTTTCTGCGTCAGAATGAGGCAGTCCTGCTGGGCAGAGCCAACGCCAAGAGCAAAGGTAAGGTAATGTTTATTCAATGGGAATGCTTAAAACAGCCGAGCAGCTAGTACCAGCTACTGCGGTAATAGTCACAGGAGTTCTTTTTCCCCCATTAGCTTGAGTTTTAGTACTGTAACTTACTTGTTTTGTAAATAAGTTTATGCTGGATTCTTGTAATTAAACTAGTTTTAATTCTAGTTTTAATTCAAATAGTACGTGTTCAGATGTAAATGTTAATTCTGTGTGACTTTTTTCCCCCTCCCTTTTCAAAATTCTTTAATCTGCTGTTTCCTCTTTTCTTTCTTCCGGAAAAAAAAAAAATGGGGGTATATTGTAAGCTGGTCTCTATTTCATCATGGGAGATGCTGAATCTATAAAATAGTGCTGAAAAATTGCACTAAAGTTTTGGGAGGAATGAGACCCCAGGAAACATCTGCTATCTTTATACATCCTCTCTTGGAGACTTTCAGCAATGCTGTGGTGTGCGAGAAAATGCTTGCAGTCTGCGACCATCCTGAGTTACAGCTCGTGAGGAAAAAGGGGGATTTTCACCCCGATTGCTCAGTGACTCGGATTGAATACTGGAAAAAGAAGTCAGTAATCTCCTTAGTAACTGCAAGCCAACTGTATGCAGTTGTGGTCCAAACAGTCAATGTAAAACTAAATCCAAGTAAGGAGAAAGTTGGAATGCGATAGATCTGTGAATGTGAGCTCCTCACATTTATTCAGGGGTTGGTATGTAAATTTTTTCAGTGGCCATTCTAGAACCTGATGGACATCTGGCTTTAATTCGCACCTGTGAAAAAGAAAGCAAAATTATTTACAGCATGTTTCCTTGGTTCTGAAGTGCAGAATTATTTTTCCCAGAACAGATGAATTTGATCTCCATTTTTTTTCTGCTGTTTGGTGCTGGGCTATAGCTATCAATGCCTTTGCCTGAAGTAGTGGGTTTTTTTTTTCTCCTCTCTCTTCAAGCTATACAGAACTCTTATTTGCAAAACCTGGTTTAGCCAAGAGGACTTCAACGGACTATGATGTGAAAGGCTTCTCAAATATTTTCTTTGGTCTCAGATTTTTGTGTTGCTTTTTGTTGTGGGCAAAGGTAATTCTCTGTTCTGTACAAGCATATCAAAGGCACCAGTATCTGAAAGCATCATTTGTCGAAAAGCTCTTTAGAAAATCTTTTGTTACCTGTGAAGCCTTACTGTAGGATACATTTTAAACCACATTTCAGAATTTGTGCAGCCTCAGAAGCCTCCTCTGGCACCTGCAAGTTTGACTTCTTTTGGACTTAATGAACAAGTACTATTGTGTTTTTGTATCTTTATAATTTTGTGTGTAGTTTCAAATCTAGTCTATGTTAGAGGCTAAGACTGACTGTTAGATATTAGCCCTTTATATTTATAATTATCCTGTATGTGCAGATTGTACATTTATACAATGCTCTACCTGTTGTACAGTGTTTTTGAGATGTTACCATTTAAGATGATGCTTTATTTCAAATAAAAGCTTATTGATTTGCAGTCAATAGTATTTAATATTGCTGGTGATTGTGAGTTGTATGATGTGATATTGTGCTGCTGGACCACAAAGAGCTGGAGGTGGGAATCGATGGTTCTGGGGGCTGCCCTCTTTCTGCAGGTGATATTTGAAATGTGATTTCTGAGGTAAAGTGTTCATGTTTTGGGGGGGAGAGGGCATGGGGAGGGGCTGAATGTTTAATTTTTTTGTCTTTTTTTTTTTTTTTCTCCCCTGTCCCCAATGATTTGTGGTATTGCGTATATTGCGTACCTTGTGCTTTCTGCTTGTTTTTTTCTTTACTATTAAACTGCTGATGTTTATTTCCAGGAATGTTTTGCAAATGTCCTTCTCACTCTTCCCCTCTACAACTGTAGGTACATTGTTCCTTTTTATCAAATAAGCACGTTTGAAGCAAACCAAAGATAAAATAGACAAGGTCTTAATGTCACGTAAAGGAATGTTTCTTAATGTGCGCAGATGTATAAGTAGTGACTATATTTTAAAACTCTTCTATATGATAATGCATTGCTTTCAGCTAACTGACAGATTTATGTTAAGTTAGAAGACACAGAAGATTAGAAGCGTACTGCGAGGAATGTGGTTCCAAATTAAACTCTCTTTACCTACTAAATTTGACTCCGTGCTTGGCTCTCAGCAGGGCTTTGTGTTACAGTACTTCTTGTATTGACACCTTTTACTTCTAGAAAGAAGATGCTTTCTATTTGAAACGGCTCTTTTAAAAGCAAAGTAGCCTACTTATTTCTAACTTAACATAAAGTTGTTGCATGGTCTTCTGGGATGATGGGGTGTTCATGCAAGTTTGCATTTCTTCCTGTAGGCATTTGTTGTGAAACATCTTTTGGAGTATACCCAACAGAGTGAGTCCAACCTGCAGTACAGCTTGTTTTTAGTTTTTGGCATCTTTATGACGGAAATAGTGCGATCTTGGTCCCTTGCGCTAACCTGGGCTTTGAATTACCGCACGGGGGTTAGACTGCGTGGAGCTATCTTGACAATGGCATTTAAGAAAATTCTTAATCTGAAGAACATCAAGGAGAAGTCTCTTGGAGAGGTAAGCTGCAACATCGTTTTGGAAACTGCAGTGTGAAAAGGGATATGCAATATATTATTTCGGGAATGAGCTGTGCCTTAAATCTAAATAATCTGTTATGTGTGTTTTTCAGCTCATAAATGTATGTTCCAATGATGGTCAAAGGATGTTTGAAGCCGCAGCAGTTGGCAGTTTGTTGGCTGGCGGCCCTATTGTGGCCATTTTAGGAATGGTTTATAACGTGATTATTCTGGGCCCAACAGGCTTCTTGGGCTCCGCTGTCTTCATCCTTTTCTACCCAGCAATGGTGAGTTGGAAAGAGTTAAGACTTCCTTTGTTTTTATGAGGTCAGACATATGTGGAGTTCTGAGTAGAAGGTGTTGAAATGTGCTAGATTTAGCTTGTTTATGGTGCTGCATGTTATTTAAGGTGTTTCTAAAGATGGTGTGCAAAGCAGAAATTTGGAAACAGGAAACTCAAAATGATAAAGAAAATCAGAAAATGGAAATAGCAGAGCTGATAAATTGAGGCAAATATTCATTGCTAAAATAAACTGCAGAATGCTTAGGTGCTTGTGGTTGAGGTTGGAAAGACACAAGGTCTCCGGTTTGTGTAGAGGAGCTCACTGTTGTATGAGCACATTGCTCTTGATTTCAACAAAAGATGTTGAAAAGCACTGCATCTGGGAGAGGGTGGTGTTGATTCGTTACTCCTGCTTCTCCTGGGCAGTGGAACAGGCTAGGTCAAGCCAAAATCTTCTTGCCTCTAAAATGCCTTGTAAGGCTGCTGAAGATTTGTCTCTGTATTCATAATACAAGTTTTAAAAAGCACAGAGGCTGAATACTGTGAGGTCCCCTTTGGTCCAATTTATCTTGCCTGTTGTAAGGACCAAAATAATTGGAATTATATTTTAAAGAGGGGAATGAGGAATGGAGTTTGATCATTTTTTCCAGTTCTTTTCAGCAGTCCTTCTCTGTTGATGGGGACTCCCAAAGAAATTGCAGGTGTCAAGAAGGGCAAAGAGCTGAAAATTTCCTAAGGTAGCATGTGTTAGCTTTGAATTTCAGACCAGGAGTGGGATGAATGTAAGATTAGCAGATACTTAGAAACAAGTGACCGACAATTTATTTTCAGATTGGTTTAGTAAAAATGTTAACTGTTTTACCACCTTCATAGCACTGACATATGGTAGAAATTGGTCTGGCTGTGCGAAGTCCAGCTTGCTCTTTTGTCTTATCAGAGCAGGTTAAAAGGTTGGCTAAAAGGGGTTCTGGTGTTCATTTGCCATGCGGGTAAACTTGGTGTGTCTTTAGGTTAATGTGTTTCTAGTCTTTGTGTTCAGAAACTTTTACCAACATTGAATAGTAGCAGATTTGTTAAAGTCCACACCTTTATTTTCACAATTTTTATTTTTGTTGAAACTTGCTGTCACGAGTCTAGTGCTCAGTACAGATGGCCTGGACGGATGTGAATAGTGTTTCCAGCCTGCCTTTTATGTTAGAACAACCATGCCTTGCCCCATCTCTGAATCCCTTTTTCATGTTCAAAACCGGCTTTCTCTGGTAATTGGGAGAAGGTGAATGTACTTTTTGAGTTCCCACTAACAGTTGCTTGGTGTTGACTTTTGTTTCAGATGTTTGTATCACGCCTCACAGCTTACTTCAGAAGAAAATGCGTATCAACAACAGATGAGCGGGTGCAAAAGATGAATGAAGTTCTTAATTACATTAAGTTCATTAAAATGTATGCTTGGGTCAAACCATTCTCTCAAAATGTTCAAAGTGAGTTCACATAATCTGTTAATGTTTCCCTTTGTGCAGATGCCCCATTGTGTGGTAGCCTGGTGCATCCTCCTAGCTTAGTACCATCGGTGTTGATGTACACGTGGTGTAACAACACCTTCATCCTTCAGGCTTCCTAGTTGTTATGCATGAGGGGTTGGACAAACAGTCCTGCTTCTAAAGTTTCACCTTCTAGCATAAAGATGTCTGTGGCTTGGCTCTGATCTTAACTTTAAAAATTTTGTTCCTTTTTTTATAATTCAATAAATGTGCTGGCTGCTTCATTTTTAGATCAAGTGAAGCGACCTCTGTTCTTATGGAGATTTATGGACTGTTATAGTTTGCTTCTCTATAACTGTGGTCTCTATGAGGAGGCATATAATGTGATAAATGCTAAACTGGAAAGAATTAGGCCTCCCTTAGTCTTTATAGCACCGTGGTAGGTCTGCTGTGTATGTTGAATTATACTTCAAATGTGGTGCCCCTGTTTATATTTATAGAAATTCGTGAGGAAGAACGTAAAATCTTAGAGCGTGCCGGCTACTTCCAGAGCATCACTGTGGGCGTGGCTCCCATAGTTGTGGTCATTGCCAGCGTGGTGACCTTTTCTGTCCATATGATCCTTGGCTATGATCTTACAGCAGCCCAGGTAACTTGTTGCAATGTTGAAAATATTCTTTACAATATTGCTACAGCAGCTTTTCTGCTAAGCCATTTCTCTTCATATTCTTTGCTTTGTGGCTGTGCCTTTGCAGCCAGGCTGTAACCTTGCTCACAGAAGTAAACATCCGATGGGTGTGACAGCAGTAGATGTAGTCTTGCACGTTGCACAAAAAGCTCTCAGGGCTGTTTCAGTCCTGGCCTTCCCCGGAAGAGGTTTAGAGCTGAATGTAAACCAGGAGTGTGTAAACCAGCACTCCTGTTTGCTACTTAGATAGGACATTGGGTTTGCTGGATGTTTTTGTTTTGCAGTGTGCTTGGATGCAAACAGCACAAATCTGTCTTAAAACAGGATTTGAACATGGGTCTTCATAACTAATAGGCTAATGCAGAATTTGCTAGCTGCTGCTTTTGATAGACCTACAAACACTGAAGATGTCTGTCTTGGTCTGTTACAAAGCACTGGGGAAAGAGTTGGGTAGATGTGCTGCTTTCTGCTGTTTGAGAATATGTGGAGTATTTAAATGGTTATTATTGGACTGTGGGCCTTTTCTGTGGCTTTGAATTGCTGCTGTGACAATTCAGCTTTTAGAAGGTTGGAGTTGTTAGTGTATTGCATCCAAATGTGATTCTCTTTCTTCTCTCATTTTTAGGCATTCACAGTGGTCACTGTTTTTAATTCAATGACTTTTGCTCTAAAAGTAACACCTTTCTCAGTGAAGTCTCTATCTGAGGCGTCTGTGTCTGTTGACAGATTTAAGGTAAGCAGTCATTTGGCCTTGCAGTTTGAACTGGAAGTGTGGAGTGTTGTGTGTGTATAATAGATGCTAAGGGAACACTTGGAAGTTAATGTCGTTTTAATGTCTGAAGGGGTGTTTTTTTTACACTTAGCACTCCAGATTATTGGATTCTGCAAAAGAGATACAAATCTAGTGAAGGAGTGTTAGAAGTTTAAGGTAATACCAGTGCAGGAAGCAATATATTCTTATTTAATGATTTTAGGGTTTTGATGTTGGCCACTGTAAAAGATAGAATACAGGATCTGTGGCCCTTGTAGCAAACAATCCTAGCTCATCCTTCAATCCCTGTGAAGTGAGTAAGTACTCTGTGTGTACCTCAGTATGAACTCAGAGGACAGGCCTTTGTCTTCTCTCTTGAAGACAATGGTACATTGTGCATTGCGGAAACTTCCACATAGACCTGTCAATATTTGTGGAATCCTATGGATTCTGTGTAATGCATTCAAGAAACAAATCTGGGTGTGAGAAGAATGGGATCTGCAGAATGTTTTTGAGATCCCGTTGCTTTTGAGTATTTTTGTTTCATCTTCTGAGACATCCTACATCATGCTTTCTTAAATCCAAATGCACTGAAGGGAGTTTTGGGGTGGGGGAAGAGAGGGGAAGTTGTAGTATCTCCCAGTTTGGCTGTAAACTGTGTAGGGAGTGTAACACAAGGTGCAGATACTCTAATGTCACTGTAAAAATGTGACTGACTTTCTCTCTGTAAATGAGTATGAGCTTTCTTATGAATGTATGATTCAGGTGTAGCAATTGCAAGAGTAAGGCTGAGAATTGAGAAGCCTTCACTCTCAAAAGGCTTCTTAGTTCAAAATTTATCTAAGTGGAAAACATTTTATCTTGTAATTAAACTCTGTGGAAAATTTCTTTCTGATCTATGTTGGTTGTAAATACTGATGGATGTGGTGGAAAACGTGATACAATGGACTTAATGGCTTACTTCTTATTGTCAAGCAGCCCAAGATAGGTCAGCTAAATTTGTGAGATTACTTTTTCCCAGCAGAAAAGTTGCTCAAAGTGACCTTTCCTCTCCAACTGTTGTATTCTACTCGTGTGTTTTAATCTGGAAATTACAGAACTGCAGTTGCACAAAGTGTTAAAAGACTAAGTCCCTCTCATATCACATCCAGAATATTGCAGTTCTGTAAAAGTCTTGGTGTATCTAAGTGCTTCCACCACATCCAGGAATGCCCTGGCCACTTAGCAAGCCTGGAGTTAGTTTACACTAATGAGCTACCTTTTGCTCTTCAGCTTCCTCCTACTGTATAGCCTGATGTGTTTTGCTGCGTGAGTGTGCCGTAGGCTTGTCTCCCAGTCTTGATCAGGTGTCTCATCTTTACACCTCTCTCACAACTCCTATCAGAGTTTGTTTCTAATGGAAGAGGTTCATATGATAAAGAAAAAACCAGCCAATCCTCACACCGCGATAGAGGTGAAAAATGCTACCTTGGCTTGGGACTTCTCCCACGCCAGCGTCCAGAGCTCACCAAAGTTGACCCCCAAAGTGAAAAAAGACAAGAAAGTTACCAAGGGCAAGAAAGAGAAAATGAAGCTACAGAATGAAGGACAGCAAGCTGTGCTGGCAGAGCAGAAGGGCCATCTTCTAGTGGACAGTGATGACCATCCTAGCCCTGAAGAGGAGAACAAAATCATCCACCTGGCTAACCTTCGGCTTCAGAGGACCCTCTACAACATTGACTTAGAGATAGAAAAGGTAAGAGAAGAAAGGAAATCTGAGCTTTCAAAAGGCCTCATTTTTCATCTGTCCCTTGGAATACAGAGCTGTGTGTTTTTTCCTGAAATGGAGCGTATTGCTTTTGTGCACTCCTGTAATATCCATGGCAACTGCAGTATCCAGGATGCAGTGTCTGATCTCGCTGTAAACAGCTGTGCCATTTTAGCAGGCTAGATCTTTGCAAACTGCCTGTGAAACAACTGCAGGTTGTGTAGCTTTCACATCTAACTGATGGGTTTGCTGTTTGCAGCTCTCAGTACAGTATATGAGCCATTTTGCTTAAAGAATCAGCAGGGCAACAAGGGGATCAGTGAGGTATTGGTGGATGGTGTATTCCTGCAGCTGTTTGATAATTTTGCAGGGTTTCAGCTATATTCTGAGTGAACGTCTGAGGTGATTAGGTGTTCTAATGGAGCATAACAGTGCTTTTCACTGAAGAATATGTAGTTTTCTTCCCTGAGAACTTTTATTAAGTAGAAGGACACAGATTTTAAATAATTTAGAAGCAGTTGGAGTCCTTGCTCTAAGATGGGTAAAAGCATATAAAATGTCAAAGAAAAAGCATTGAACTTAATACATGACGTCTTCTACAAATACGAAAGTTTTTTGCAGGCTGGCAGTTGGATGGTGTAGCAATGGGATCCATGCATTTATCAGGATATTTATGGTTAAATTGTCTCCTCTAGTCATATGAGTAGAGGGATAGTTTAAACTATTTTAAATGATAAAACTTCAATATTTTAACCTTTTGAGAAGGTTGTGTGTAGTTCAAAAAATAGCCTTGAAAAAGGAGTACACAGTTACTTGAAAAAGTAAAGACCAGTTTACTATCAGAAGTTTGTAAACAAGAGGAGGCCAGCAATGTGTTCCACAAGTAGCTAGATATAACCTTTTTGTCCACTTTACCTTTTTTTACAAATGGAACAAAAAAGTTTTGAATTCATTGTTAATTGGGTAATAACCCACCATTTTATTGCAGGGAAGTGCTTCAAAGTGACTGGATTCTAGCACTTTCTTATTACCTGTTCCTTTGCAAACTGCATATCACAGGCAAGGAGTTTTACTGGACACGCATGTCCTAAATTCTGCTTTTCTTTCAGGCTTATCACTTTCAAAAGCATCTTGGGGCATTCTGTTCAGGCAGGCCTTGGTGCATTTGGCTGAGTGCAGCATTCGCTGGGCCTGTATCAGGCCCAGTCAAAGGGAAGCTGTGCTTTACATACATTCATTTTGACCTGTGGAGTTGATTCAGTTTTAGTCCACTGTGGGCTAGTATTCACTCTTTATTATTTGAGAGTTAAAATATTGACTGTATTCCTTTCTTCTGTCTGTTACATCTCTTTTCAGATGTCATTATTGTCACACTGTCCCCTCTGAGGTATTAAAGGTAGTAATTCTGAAAGGAGTGGAGAATGTAAGAAATGAGTACCATATTTTTTTTTTTCTTTTCTGTCTAGGGAAAACTTGTTGGAATTTGTGGCAGTGTGGGGAGTGGAAAAACTTCACTTATCTCAGCAATTTTAGGACAGGTGAGAAATTGTTTTGACTACTGCTCTTCTCTTTCGTATCTCCTATTTTACGTATTTGTACTCAGTAGAAGGAAGTCTGTTCTAAGCATGGAATAGCATAATTTAATAGTTTATATTTGATTTCAGATGACCCTGTTGGAGGGTAGCATTGCAGTAAGTGGAACATTTGCATATGTGGCCCAGCAGGCCTGGATTCTCAATGCTACGCTTCGGGACAACATTCTTTTTGGCAAAGAATATGATGAAGAAAGGTTTGTCAGAACTGTTTGCTGTTTTTCATGAAATCCTGGTAATTCTTTGCCCAAGTGTGGGAAAACTGAATGCAGAGTACACTGCAGTTAAAGCCTCCATATTGTTTCAGAGTCTGTCTTTAAGACTCCTTTAAGTCTCATTCAAAAGCCTGCCTTTCTTGCACCTGGTCACAGTGGCTGGTGGTGGTCAGTGTCTGTCATTGCTCATTTACAGCAAGGGCAACAAACTCCTCGTGCTGGAGTACTGTCTGACCTCTGTTTTTAGCAGCTGCTGTGGAGCAGTGCTGAAGTGGCATTTGCTCTTGCTGTCCTGGCCTCACCCTCTTTAAACACAACAACTGCTGTCTGCAATGTGCTGGCGCCTTCCATGGCCTTCCTTCTGGCCTGTGCTAGCTATCCCTGGAAAAAAATTGCCTCCTTACCTTCACAATCCTTCAGAGATAGGTGATTAATTATTATCCTCAGTTTCCTCCTGGGAATCCAAGGCAGATCATTTGTTTTTGGCTGCTG
>VZTO01015604.1:0-20177 GCA_013400615.1 Syrrhaptes paradoxus
TTAATGATTGTTCTTTCTTCTGCTGTCAAACTGAAATGCATATTATCTGTTAATTTGGAATTCAAATAGGGCATTATCATTTCATCATTGGAAAGCTGACAAGCTCAGGATTTGGAATGGTCTTGCAGATATTCTTTACCTTTTAAAAACCTTCATGGAAGTAATTTGCTTTAATGACATTCCTAAGACCCTCTTTTTTGATAACAAAAACTAATGGGATTTTGACCTTAGTTTATTGTATCTGAAATGTAGACTTAATTAACTTTCTGACTTTTACTAGGCTGTAGATAAGTCTTAATGTGATTTGTGGTGAAGCATTTAAAGGTTTTGCCTTAACTGGTTAGATAGATACATAGATACCTGCCCATGATTGCATGCATGGATAAATAGAAGTTGTCTTTTTGTTTCGGTTTTAACAAGGCTTTTCAGACAGTCTTTCTCAGAGAACAGCTATGAGCTTAAAGACTTGTGGGGTAAAAATAGAGTATTTCTAAAAGTCATTTTGCTTTTTGAAGTCATCTTTCACAACTCTTGATTTCAGTTGTCTCTGGAAGTGTTCCAGCNTCAGTTTGACATATCTTTTAAAAAAAACTTTATTACACAGAAAACTGGCATATGCTCTCAAGTTAATGTTGGATTAGCTCTGTGCAGGAGAAAAACATTGAGTGTTTTAAATGGGAATGTTTCTGGATTTTACTACAATTACGTAAGAAGTACATTTTTTCAAAGACGCTACACTGGATAACATGAACCATCTTTTAAGTTATTGGATATCCTTGTTTGGGAATAGAAAAGACAAGTTTTGTTTTTGTTATAGTCCTTTACCCAAACTGAATGGGAAGTGCATGCTGCATTTGTACAACTCATTACTCCAATGAGATTGCACTGTTGTAGTACAGAATAGTTTATCTTGTGTTCTGTAAAAAAGGGGGTTTTATTAAAAAAAGAAAAATACAATTAAGAGGTATGTTTGCATCCAAACTCACTTTCCTACCATCAAATGTCAAATTTTTGACAATAGTGAACTGTCAGAACACTGAAGAATTATTATGAAAAAGTTAATATCTATTTGTATTTGTGAGATAATTACTTAACCTTGGGTCAATGTGGAAAAAATATGTTGGTGTCTCTGCTATTTCAGATTGTATCCAGTTTTAAAACTACAACATCAAGGGCAATCTGTCAACTGGTAAAGGAATATGTTGGCCACAGGGATGGTATTTGGGATGTCAGTGTCGCGAAAACTCAACCAGTGGTGTTGGGAACTGCATCTGCTGGTAAAGTTTTGTGTTGCTTGAATCTTTGGAAAAATGGGGTTTAGTCCCTAAGCTATAGCTAATGTAGATCAAAATCATGCTGGAATACTTAGCTCCACACTGAAGAGTTGATTTAAAGAAGTTCAGTAGCTGAAAAATTCTTAAATTGCAGTTTCCTTGAAATGCATTTAGCCTTTAGAAGGTTCAGGCATCCATGTTGATCTTTCTAAAGCATGTTCCACAATACTTCCATGCAGGTCACACTCTTTTTAGAGCATGGCTGTCAGATGGTGTTAATGGATGGGCTGGGGAGCTGTTTGCTTGGAGAGGTCTCTTGCACAGAGTACTATACTTTTGTGGATTTGGAAAGCTATTAGGGAAATAAGTCATAACCAGTTAGAATTGGTCAGCTTGAAGTGACAGTTTTGAAACTGGAACAGAATCTGAAGACACTTACTGGACATAAAAATTACGGACCAGAAACCTCTTCATAAACTGAACTGTTACTGTATTTACGTGTCCACCGTGAGGCATATCTTTTCTTTGTGTGGGACATCTTGTTGTTGTCCTGATTTAACTTGGAAGCAGCCATTCTCCTGTTCAGCATTAAAGTTCTCCCCACTTTAAAGTACTTTAATTAATTATTTATTTTGGGGTGTGGCAGGGTAAAGGAGTGGCATTGGGAGTGATTTCCTTTTTCAGTAAGTTTTCATAGGGCTCTGCGGTGACCTTCATGCATTTGGGACTTCTATGCAGGTAGTAAATAGTTTGTTAATAGAACTCTTGTTTGTAGTGACTGCCTGACTTTTTCACCACTGAATTCTTTCAGTGTTCTTTCTGAATCTCATGATACACAGTTGGAGCATTATACATAAGTATATAACCAGGTTAGAAAAAGCATCAAAAGTAGAATTTGCTTTTCAATACTTACTGCAAATTAATCTGATTGAAACAGCAGCTTTACTTTTTTGAGATGTGTATTAAGTTATGCTGATAGGAAGCTTTTGTATTTTATGTATAAGGTAATCATAGAGTCATAATCAAGAGGAGTTGGTCTTTCTGTTTGAAATCTGTTTCATGTGGTATGCTCTACATTTGGAGATAAGTTGTTTGTTGAATCAATTAAAAGTGAAAACTATACATTTGTAACAATATTTAGAGCTACTTTTTAATCTTTGTAGATCACACTGCTTTGCTGTGGAGCATAGAAACAGGGAAGTGCCTTGTCAAGTATGCAGGGCATGTTGGATCAGGTAAGATGAGCATGTTGTGAAAACTGGAAATGGAGTGTGTTTGGGAGGGGGAAATGTATTTTGGACAACTACAGAAATGTTTGTTTTGGTTTCACTTGCATGTTTGCCAACATCATTAACAAGTTAGTTGTGAAGTTCCATTAATATTCATAGAGAGAGTGTTTTGAACTGTGATTCTATCTTAGAGAGGCATATTAAGACAGGTCTGTAAATACTAAATGAATAAACAAGTCCATATGAAGAAATTTACAGTTACAAGACTTGGAAGTTAAATGTCAGAACTCGTTGAGGTCTCACACGTATGCAGAACACAAAAGAAGCTCCTATAATTGGAGATTAGCTGTTTGCAGGATCAGTATTATAGTTGGGGTACAAGATACAGATGCTTGGTGACTATCTATTTGCACTTTTGTTTAATATATGATCCCATATATAGTTTGCTGTGTAGTATTAAAATATTGTTTTGAAGGCAGTTAACTCAACGTAGGCATTTGTCCTCTATACCAGTATGAATATTTCAGACACAGTGTTTTCAAACCCCTCCTTGCATGCTCATCACAGGAACTTTGTGGAAGAGATACAGTTAAGTTCTCCAAAGAGTGGTCAGCTGCTTCAACCATGAGTTTTACTTTTTTTTTTCCCTTGCTATATGACTTCTAACTCTGTCAGCACAAAGATACTAGTAGATAGATGCATAGAAACAACAGGTAACACTTTAGTTGGTTCAGATATCTCGAGTTGCTTGCTCCATGGAGAGGGTACCTTTAACCTCTAGAAAGTCATGTTTAAAAACTCCAGTCACTTGGATTTTCATGCCAATAGTGGTTTGTTATCTTTTTTAAAATTGCTATTTAAAAAAAAACCTTATGAAAATAATAAAATCTCTAACTGTATTTAAACAGTTGTGTGTAAACTAAGTAAAAAAATACACTATAATTTCTAAAAAATATATAATTTATGTAAATTACATAAAAATCACATATTTTTAATTTTTTCTTTACTTTTTTACGTTAGACCATTGATTTGAAATGGATGGAAATTATTTTTAAGTTCTTTCTTGAAGAACTGTTGAAAGGAAGCTTATGGATTTTGCAAATGGGAGTGATTAGTGATGAAAAGTAATTGAATCTTATGCACTAAATTAAAAAAATGAAGAAGAGCTTTGTAGGCTGATAGAATTCTTGCAGGACTATTTTAAAACAATAGTGTTTTGATTAGATATGGTTGCAGGACTGAAATCTAATTTGTATTATTTGCATTAGTTTTTTAGGCATTTGTTCTTGCAATCTTAAGCAGTAATCGGAAAGCTGATGGTCATATAGTAAGTTTTCATTATGTTGGAAATAGTTATGAGTATGTAAATTTGCTTTATGGAAGTCAGGAATATTATCTCCTGTCAGCTTACACACGATTGTCTGAACGTGTTTTGTTTATAATTTTGTCATGGTTTAACTGACACCTTTATAACAAGAAACACTTGTACTAGATTCAGGAAATAACTTGCTAGAAAATTTGTATTGTTGTAGTCAACTGTAGCTGCTTTCCTTGATAACTACGTAGGTTTATGTACTCAAATAAAAGACCATGGTGCTTTGTCTCACCTAAGTGATTGCTATACTACAAAAAGTGACTTAAAACTGAAGACTTCTGGATGTTTCAGTGCTTTTAATAATAAAACATTGTGAAATAATTCTTAAAACTTTACTTTGTTTTACACAGTAAATTCCATAAAGTTTCATCCAACTGAGCAAGTGGCTCTTACAGGTATGTAAAATTTTTTCACGTGCTGAGTATGTTAGTCATGATGAAGAAAGTGTCATTCGCTAACGTCTTTCTGGTTGTAGCCCTTCTTCCTACTGCTTTGTCAGTGTCTGTGTTGATTGAATTATTTTTATATTTGAAGGCATAACAAATCGGAGTTGGATCTCTCCGTATTTGTCATATCATTGTCATTTGTGCTTACCTGCTCCAAAACGGCCACTCAGCTGAATTTTCACAGGTCTCCGGGGCCTGATGGGATGCATCCCAGAGTACTGAAGGAGCTAGCAGATGTTATGGCAGGACCCATCTTGCTCATCTACCAAAAGTCTTGGGAGTCTGGGGAGGTGCCTGCTGCCTGGAAGCTAGCCGGCATTATTCCAGGGGGAGTGAGAGAAGACCCAGGGAACACACTTCCTAGAAAGATGATTGATGCCCCGTGCCTGTCAGTGTTGAAGAGGCATTTGGGCCATTCTTTAACTTGGTCAGCCCTGAAGTGGTCAGGCAGTTGGACTAGATGATTGTTATATGTCTTTTCCAACTGAAATCGTCTGTTCTATTCTGTCTTAACCCTTTTGAAATACATTATGTTTCCAGAACTAAAGGAAAAGCATACTGTCAGATAGAGTGTGCAGAAAAAACAGCTAGAAAATAGGACTGTTAGTGTAAAGGTGTTTTCAGGACTGAGAACACCATCAGTGCAGCTTCAGGTTTGAAAACTGTCTAAGGTGGTTAATACTGTGGTTCATGCCACTGTAATACATATGGTCCAGCAGTTAGGGCACTAGCTTTGGGATTAAAGAGATCTGGATTCAATTTGCTGCTATTAGGTAAGTTGTTGTAAAATGAGGATAATTATTACTGAGGTTAGAAATCAAAACGCTGCTGCTTTTTGCACGTACATTGACCACTTTAAAGGAAGGTAGGGAGTAGATGCCTTCTATCTGGGCTAACAATGATTTAAGTTTGGCTATTTGGATTTTTGCGTTTTCATATAATAACTGTAGTCAGTCTTTCAGTACCATAAAGAATGTTGCTATATAAGCTGACTTACAAAAAACAAAACAAAACTAAGCAAACAAAAGCTGCCCATAGCTGGATTTTTGTTCTTTTATTTTTTTGAAAGGTGGTTCTGCAAATATTTCCATTGAAATTTTTCAGGGAACCTGTTCTTCAGTGTCACTGGATTGATTTAGAACCGATTACAATACAAAATCTTCCTCTCTGATCCAGAATACTGACACCAGAAATTATATAAGGTTGACCTTTCTTCTAGCCTTCTTACTTGGTCTATTAGATGAGAAATTTTTCCTGGTGCTTTCATGTACATTGCACTTGCCAGATCTGTGCATACTCATAACAAACTCTTTTTCTTCCCAATCTAGAACTCTCAACACTCTACCCCTCGGTATTAGAGCATGTTTGTTCTGTCCATAACAAGGAGGATCTTGAGTTTCTCCTTATTTGAAAATGGATAAGTCTATTTCAAAAAACGAAGTCTAAAATCAGATGGTACCTACTGAGCTGTAAACTGGTGCTAGTTAAGCTGAGTTGCTTAAGGCAGAAGCAGAATAGTGTCACACATGCTCATTTGGGTCTCTCATTAAAACCATGCTAAAAACATTTAATGGAAAAAAATCATTGAATGAAGAGGAACCCTCGGTATTTTGAGAAACAGCAAATGAAGGATGGCACCTGTTGATGTATTAAATGCCTTCTTGAAATGTTGCATATTAGAACAGCAGTAATATTCATGTTCTGATGTGTAGTATTTAAGTGTGTGTTTTCACTGTAGGAATGGTTAATTTGGTAGCTACTTATATTTTGCATAATGGGTTATGTTCTTATCAGTATTGAAGCCAGGAAAGTACGCATTGATGTTGAGACTTGCTTACCAAAAAAGCCATAATAGTATCCATTAGAAAAATATGCAACTTGGCATTGTCAAATGTAATGTTAAAGCCTTTTTGAATTGTCCATGGAAATGCTCTTACTGAGTCTCTCTCTCTCTCTCTCTCTCTCATTCTGCCTGCCGCCCAATGCCACCTCCCTCCCGGCTTCACCCTGTGCAGCATCTGGAGACCAGACAGCTCACATCTGGAGGTACATGGTACAGTTGCCTACACCTCAGCCAACTGCAGACGGCAATGTAAGCAATCAACTTACAGCAGACAAACTAATTGCACAGCAGTTTCATCAGATACAGGTTTTATGATAAGACTGAATGTTAAATTACATGATTTCAGGATTGCCAAAGGTGGGATTTTAAGGTTTTAGTTTAACAGATATATTTCAGCCATTCTTTCAAAAAAGACTTCATGTTTTCAAAGATCTATGGTGCAGAATAGAATATGCAGCTGCAAGTAAATTAATTGAATTTTGTTCAAAGTAATAAACGTGTAAGTAAATGATTGAGTAAAATTTTTTTTGTAATAATTCGAATCATAGATAATAGCGAAGTTCTTTTTAAACTAGTTACACTCTTGTAGCTGATCAAAGGGGGCCTACAGGAAAGATGGGGAGGCACTTTTTATAAGGGAGTGTAGTGATAGGGTGAGAGGTAACAGTTTTAAGCTGAAAGAGGGCAGATTTAGATTAGATATTAGGAAAAACTTTTTTACTGTGAGGGTGGTGAGGCACTGGAACAGGTTTCCCAGGGAAGTTGTGGATGCCCCATCCCTGGAGGGGTTCAAGGCCAGGCTGGATGAGGCTTTGAGCAACCTGGGCTAGTGGAGGGTGTCCCTGACCGTGGCAGGGGGGTTGGAACTCAGTGATCTTTAAGGTCCTTTCCAACCCAAACTGTTCTATGATTCTATGAACTTATTGAGGCACCTGTATTAGCTATAGGTGCTATGAATTGAAAACTGATGGTAAAGACTTGCATATTTGGTATTTATTTGTGTCTTTAAATATGATTTTTAATGGACCCTTGCCAGCGCTTATCACACTATCTGACATTGTTGTCCCCAGGTTTTTGTTTAGTTGGTATTTACTGTAGACTGTCAAATAATGTGTTTGACTTAAACACCCTTACTTAAATTGTGAAGAAAAACACAGTTTAAAACATGAGCTTTTCAGTAAGCTGATTAGGGACAAGAGATGGCTGTATAATAGGAGGTAGATTTGTGAACGGAAAATGCTTGTTTCAGTTCATTTGATTTTGTATTTCCATTTTGAAAGAGCAGTACAGATGTTATCTTTTTTACATTCAAGTAGCATGAAAGAAAAGTGCGTTGGTCTTGTATAAGTGACATAGGGTTCAGAGATCAATGCTTCCTGGTTACCAAAAGAATTTATTTTGCATCTAGTTTACATCATCACTGTGATGACAGTGTATTGACCAGCAGACAAATATTAATGTCATGGTTTTGATTCTAATGGATAAAAATATGGCTGTAAATTGTCTTCCCAAAGATGAAAATAGTCAGTATTCTGTTAGATGCTTCCTGCTCCTAAAAATTGAAAGGAAGAAAAGTCTCTTGATACATGTGCTGTAGTGAAAGTAGAGGGTGATACAGTGAGGGGAATGTAAAAGACTTATGATATACTGAAGGGGACAGATATTCAGAGCTAAACAGTTCAGAAGAGATTTTAAAATGAAGTCATTATTAAAACTGCATTTAACTCACTGGTATTATTCCTTTAGCTAAGTTTTTGATAGTGAGTACCTGATTAGGCTGGATTCTACAGTCCTAAATTATCCACACTCACATGAAGGGGATTGGGAAGCATTTACACTGTAAAATGTAGCTCAGAAACATTCCTTCCCATTTATTCTACATCTTTTTTCTTTCATGTTGTATAGCAAATGTCTGGAGAAGATGAAGTTGAGTTCTCAGACAAAGATGAACCTGATGCAGATGGAGATGGTTCTAGTGATTGTCCCACTGTCAGAGGCCCCTTAACTTCACTCAAAAGCCATCAAGGAGTGGTCATAGCAGCCGACTGGCTTGTTGGGGGGAAGCAAGCTGTGACTGCGTCGTGGGATAGGACAGCAAATCTGTATGATGTAGAGACTTCCGAACTTGTCCATTCTCTTACAGGTATTTGTTCACTTACAAAAAGATAAATTAGTCGTTTATTTTTGTATGTGGGGTTACTTCTAGATACTGAAACACTGGGAAAAGTTGTTTCTCTGGAGTATGATTTGAGTTCTTGACCTGCTGCTCAATATTGTAATGGTTTCTAAAATTCCAGCCTTGTTAATCCTTTGAGTATGAATCTGTGTTCTTTTGAGCTTGTGATATATCCTGTGAAGTAGTTGTTTTCAGACTGAATGTAGCCAAATTTTAGTTCTTGCAAAATGCTTTTGCTGTGTTCATGGCATAGTAAGTAGCAATAGCTTGTTGCTACTTAATAATCATGTGATGTGAGTAGGGGTTTGTTTTAATTTTAAATATAGTTCTAAGTTTTTGCAGCAGCAGTAACATTAGAGTTCAGAGTTATTATTATTGCTCTTTTACTGTTTGGGGAAAAAAAAGAAATCATCAGCATTTCATTCCAAGTGTATGTGGAAATGAAAATTCTTATTTTCATTACCTTATGTGTTCTCATCTGTGATTGTAGGGCATGACCAAGAGCTAACACATTGTTGTACACATCCCACCCAACGTCTTGTGGTGACATCATCACGCGACACAACCTTCCGTCTGTGGGATTTCAGAGATCCTTCTATCCATTCTGTGAATGTCTTTCAGGGCCACACAGAGTAAGTGACAGTTCCTTCACAGGTTTTTAGAAGTTCCAAAAGTATAAATGTATTCAGTTGCTCATCTCAACAAAACTGTTGCTGTGCTCTTTTTGAGGTACTAAGTTCATTCCCCTGTTTTATGAGACTAATTTTCACAGAAACCCCCAACTGTCCTCCTTCAAATGTAATGCAGCAGTACTTAATTTCCAAAAGAGCAGCCAGGGCTCTTGGTGTAATGTTGCTTATATGGTAAGTCTAGATAAAACTCCTTACAATTAACGGTGATTTCAGGTATGAGGGTTGTTTTTTTGGTGTTGGTTATGCCTGTAGTTCAGGGGTATTGCTGTAATGCAGTTGTTTCAGTGTATTGCCTCTACTTGTCGTTATATTTAGTGAAATAAAGGTTACTTCTTTGGAACCAGTGGGAAAAGAGGAGTAACTTTTGCTCTTTATGCTAATGCGTACATGAAATAAGACATTAAAGTAAGGGCACTGATTGCTATGTTCTGTCAAAACAGTGGTTTTGATTTAACATTTTTAGTTACCAATTTAGGCTTTATGTTTTCATGCTGGCTACTGTTGAATATGGGCAAATGTAGTCATGAGAAACTGTGTTACGGTGTTGAGTTACCATTCTGTGAATCAGAGCTGTGACACGTGGAAAATGCAGGAGTAACTTTGAAATGTTTTATCCAAGAAAGTGAATCCTTTTTTAAGATTTTTGAATGTTTTAACTTGGCTGTTTAAGAAACAAATTCACCTCCCATCTTCAGAACAAAACATGATTGTTAGTCCTAGCTCAAAACAAAAATATTTATTTACATTTCTATTTTTGGTTAATTCAAATGTGTAGTTTGCATTATGACTGAGTTTCAGTATCCCCGTTCTCATTTTCCCATCGGTTGGCTAACCTATCCATAATGTAAAACTTCTTTTAAACTCACCACCACCAGCCCCCCTCCCTGTCCTGAACTCATTAGCTTGATAAATATTTGTCCATGACAATCATCCTGTATAAGTGGCCATCTTCTCCTGACATAAGAGGCTTAGTTTTGTGGTCTGTGTTCTAGAATTGTTTTGTGCTGCCATCTTTCTACTCTTTATCACTTTTTCTAGAAGGACTTGTGAAAGTTGGAAGTTTTTGTGTTCATTGCTGCCTCCATTTTTTTTCTGAGTGAATTAGTTGCTTTGTCCCAGGACTTTTTTTTCAGAAAAAAAGGAACATGATTGACTTTTGTGATTTTCCATATGAATACTGAGACCAAATGATGTTGATCTGGGGTGATGGTGCATACTGTAAAAGCTGTTAGCTGGTATTTTGGCCTCTGTCACTGACACCTATATTTTTTATTTTTAGTTTATTTTTTATGAATAGAATAGACCTTGAGCAACCTCTTGGGTCACTCTGTTCCAGCTTTTAGTTGTCTTCACATTTGTGTTTGTCTGTTCTATCGTCTGTCTCCATTTTGTTCTTTGAATGTATGAGTTTTTAGTATTGACATCGGCTTTCCACAAAATGCACTCTGCCTTTTAAGAGTCTCAAAACTGATTTACTGTTTAATGGCTAGGGTTGTTCAGCTCTCTGTTTTGTTGAGGAGATGATTCTGTTACAGAAGACAAGTATTTCACTGAGGAATGCGGTCGGAGGGGAGATGGGAGTTTGGTGTTTTGCAGTTGAGACATACTTAAAGGAATTTTATTTTCGGTCCATTTCTGTACTGCTGATACTGGCAATATATTTTTAAATTATTCTCTCCTCAGCACTATAACAGTCTTCTCCCATTAAGCAGCACAGCATAGAAGAGTTTTATCTGTTGACTGCAAAATACATATACGCAAAACATTTTTTTTGCTCTCCTGGATGTCTGTTTGAATAATGTGCCAAGTTTTTAATATTTTGATAGGCTTTTGGAATCCCTTCTGTTAATTGGATGTTGCAGTCATTAACGCCAATGATCTAGAGTCCTCAGCCAGGAGGTTTAACAGCCTCTTGCTGAGCAGTACCTGATGAATAGCTGTCCAGAGCTCATAGAGCAGCTGTCTGTTTTTCCCTGTGTATTTCACCAGATCAACTCCTAATGCATTAAACCGATACAATTAGATGCCAAACAGACGGTGTTTATTGTGTTGTAGTCCCCAGAATCTTACTCCATCCTGATATCCCTCTCACCAGGGATCCAAACCATCACCCTCCTAGCAGCGCGTGGCTCGGAACGTGTGTTCCTGTTTGCCGCTGCCTGGCGCTGGCTCCCCTCGGGAAGGATGCGGAACTCCTCCCGGGAGCGCGCGGGCTCGTTCTGCTGCACGGACTGAGCAGCGCGGTTGGCGCGGCCTCGCCGGGCGGTGACACCCGCGCCAGCAGGTGGCGCCACCGCCCTGCCGGCCGCGCGGCCCCCCCCCGCGGGAACGCGCACAGAGTCGGGGGCGCTCCGGGGCTCCGCGGGGTCACCCCGAACCCGGAGCGGGGCAGACGGGCTCTGCCTGCTGGAACGGTGCACCCGGCACGGGACTGCTGCCGCCCAGAGCGGTGTGTAGGGAATGGCAGGGAGGGGATCCAGGCTTGGTTAAACCTGCTGGGAAGCGCGGCAGCGTCAGGCTCTGTGTCTGTGCTAAAGATGTGTTTGGACAGTGTAATTTCAGCTTCCTTTTTGGTAGCCTGGATGGGTTAGATTTAAGATTTAGCAAAAATGGTTCATTGTCTTGTACAAAATACAACAGAGTGGTGCTGGTGTGCTGAGACTACAGTGTGCTGTTTTGTGCCGAGTGTGGTTTTATAGAAGTAATGGACATCCGAAAACGGAAAGCAGCTGCTGTGCATCGCCGTGTACTACAAAGTGAAGCTCTGTCAAAAGAGGTGTAGATGTAGCAGGTGTGAGTACAGCTTTATTAAAAGCAGAATATTATAGTCTACTACTGTGACAGTCCAAGAAAAGAAATGATCCTGCAGTAAGGCTAGAAGGAGTCTGTTGTGATCAGTGTATCTGTCTCGAGCTTCTTGCATTGATGCCTTTTGAACTGGGAGGTAATTTTAATAGATTTGCCAACTGTATGTTAGGTTGTTCCAATGAGAAATATTTAGCCCTTGGTAAATTCTGTAAATTGCTTATCCCAGTGTTTAGTTAACTTCCCTGTTAAACTTCTTGTGCCTCCCTGGTCTTTGTCTAGCTTTGGGTTCTGTCTGCTTGATTTTATCTTGGAGAGCTTTGTTTCCTCTATTAATAGATACTTAGGTGATGATTAAAGTTTCCTATATTTTTTTCTCTACAAATTACTAGTTCTTTTTTACAAGTTACCTGTTTTACCTCAAAGTGTGTTTTCCAATGTATTTTGGCATTTATATATCCACAGACCAGGTTTAGTACGTTGGTAGTACTTTTGCACTTCAAGTCTGCATTTTGCTGAGTCTTCAAAGTGCGTTCAGGTCTTTTTCAAAGTTGCATATTCCTAGGGAAGTTTTCAAATATAAACATTGCCTGTTTACATTTTTCTTATGTGTGACTGTTTCAGTTCTGTAGGTGACTTATTTGCCTGTGCCCTGCTCGCACAGTGATAAAGATACCATGTCACATTTTCTTCTCGGTTTGCCGTGCCCCCAGTTCATCTCACTTACCTATTCTCTACTGATTAAAAAATAATGAAATGGTGTGAAAATAAGACTGATTTTTTTCTTAAATATAAATCTTTGTTATTTTCTGATTTTTGTGTGTGTACCAATTGGAATTTATATTACTAGTGCTGTTAATCCCAGTCACACCCCTCTGTGAGATCTTTAACAGAGCTCTGTAGAAAAGGTTACATTTGTATTATCATCCAGACACTTACTTGTTGCATGTTAATTGTATTGAATTCCTGAGTTAAAGCCTCCAAAAATTATATTGGGGACTCAAATTCCAACATTTTTTTCCCAGCAGATGCTGCTTTAAAATACATGTTTGATAATGTATGGCACCAGCTGTTCTCCTGTTGAGAAATTATTGAATTTGGAGGTTATTGATTAGAACTCTTCAAGTTGAACTATGGCGATGCTCTGAAGAGCAAAATGCTTCTGGCATCTACATGGCAGTTTTCATTCCAGCTTCACTTCTGCTTTTGTTTGCTGAACCCTGCACAGCCGTGTCTTGTCAGTGACTCTGAAGGCCATTCCTTTTCCAGCATGGTTACCTAGTTGGACTCGGGTGCTGTCTCTTCAAGTACTCTGCATGTGCTGAGGTCTTGATGTGCGGAGCCTTCTAAAAGGTTCATATTGGAAATCTTGACCATTTGTATTTAAAAAAACAAAACACAAACTAAGTCTGTACAGGTCCAGGTAAGTATTTTACAGATTTTATACATTTGTTCTGACAATTCAGTAACACTGGAAATAAATGAATAGCCTGTTGACAACAGAATGCTTATTAGCTAGTGGATTCATACGCATCTTTTAAACCGTAGGCTGCTTTTGCACTGTATATGTAGTATGTTGATGCTTATGTGCAGCTGAAGAGTTACTTGGTAAATATTCAAGTGTTTTGTTTTGTTCAGTGACAGTCAAAGGTACACAGTGGTTGGGCACATTTCTTGAAGTGCTTGAATAAAAATGTGCAGGACTTCCAAGTCAGGACTTGCAAATATCATCCTTTAAAGAGTAAAATGTTATTTTCAGAAGCAGTTTTAGGTTGCTGTCCTTAAGTGAATATCCTTCTTGATTGTTCAGTATACAGTTATGCACCAACTTGTCATGCCGATTAAATTTTTGGCTTTAAAAAAGAAAATAGAGCAGGTACTTTTGACCTAGCCAGGAAAGATTACCAGGTTTGTTTATGATTTCTCAAATTTACTAATCTTTGTAGCTAGATTGAGCCAGTGCATCAAACATAAATGTGCCTTAGCTGTAGGATCTATATCTTTGTGTAGCAAACTTGGAGAAGAAATTTCTGAAATTGTACCATGTTATTTCTGATGAAGAGATGAACAAAGGGGCTTACAGCACTTTCAGCCTACAGCATATTCCTTTTCCTGTTACTCTGGTGGTTTGGCTATAGGAGATCACAACGGAAGGTTCCTGTTCATTTGCTCTCTCTCTGTCTCTGAATATGCAGCTGGAAGAGAACTTTGAAACTTGAGAATTGAAAATGTTTCTTGCTTCTTCAGCTTTTCATCTTTAAACTCCTACGCTTGCTGGAAAATCTGAATTAAAAAATGTAAAAATACTTAAACAGCAGCTGATTAGGATGCTGGGCTGAATTCTGTCATTTAGTGAATTGGGAATTAATGTCAAAATGGCATTCTGTATCAAGAGACTAATAAGTGCTTTAGTTTCATGGACACTCAGGTTTACCAAAGTCAGCTGGCTCACAGGTTCTTCATTCAGCAAGATTTAGTTTTCATACCCTGATATGTATCTGTCTTGTTCTTGAAAGACCAGTGACGGCGGTGGGAAATGCTGCTCTTTGGGCAACAGTCATTGGATATCCCTGTTGGAAAGTGGTCTTATTCTAGATGTCCCCAATATTAGGAGGTCACTGTTAGGTGTTCTGATTCAGCCATGTTTTCCTGGTGAAACTAAAGTGTATCTAAATGTAGTTCTAAAAATGCAAGTTTTGCACCTTTGACTAAAAGCTGTGTTAGGAGAGGGAGTCTTTTGTGCCAAACAAAATGTCACAAGTTGGATGCTGTCAGTGGTGGTCAACCAGTTTAAAACATCTCTTCTTTTCAAGATAGTCCTCTTCTTGCTCCGGTTATTAATGCCATCAGTGATACTTTTGTCTACCATTTTTCTGTTGTTTCTGATCGAAGAATGCCTGAGGCATTCACCATGTGTGAATCTCTCAATTCAGCTTCTGTAAGAAATGCAAATTTTTTCTGATGAAATGTTCAGTTTTCTCCCCAAACCTTACTGATAACCTGGATGATTCTGATATTACAGTTAGTATTCGCACCTTGTTCTGACTGCTCTGTTTTTTTTTAATTTTTCTCTTGCATTTCACTGAAAAAGGCCCCAAACTTGCCTTCTAAACACTGTTCTGATCCCACATTTGCATGTGCATATTCTTAGATGAAGATTATGGCCTGGACTTCAGCTTCCTTTTTATTTTGTTCCTGAATTTTACTACTTCAAATGAGGCATATTTGAGCACCCAGATTTTGCTGTTTAATGACAATTTGGTGTGCATTGAATAAATTTATCTGAAAACTCAGTTTTAGTCCATTTCTCCCGAACTTGATCCCACACACAGATTAATGCTTACAAGTAGATGCCTTTTCATAGGCACAGAAACGTGTTGTCTCCAAGTGTTCAACGGTAAATTGCAGTATAGATTACAAATCAAAATGGAAAGAGCAGTGTTAACTTTTTTTTTTTGGTGCATTGCCAGTAAGGGTTCTGCATCAGCATTTCATGGTCCAACATTTTCAGCATCTTTTTTTTTTTCTTTTTCTCCCCTCTGTGTGAAATTTCAGCAGATTGTTATGCAAAACAGTTTCGTGTCTCAGTGTGACTGGGGAGACAGCTGTTCAGCCTAATGAGGAGTGCTAGCACTACAGTATTTCTGTTGATTGAGACCCACGGAGGGAGCAGGATGTTGGAGGCCAGGCAGCGGTGTGTGGTGAGGAAGTGCCATGCTGTCAGCTGGAAGTACACGCTCGGCTGCTCCCTATGACAAGATAAATGAGTTTTGTTGGGGTTTGGCGGAGGCTGAAGCTTTTCTGGAGAATAGTTGTAGCACACCAAGCTCCCTGTGGGACACATGGTTTGAAGTGTCATAAGACTTCTTCCTCTTTGCCAGGTTTTTTTTTTAATGTCCTACAATACCTGTCATCTTTTTGAGTTATTAAAAACCTAATGTCTTCTAGCATTCCATTAACATGGGGTCTGATGATCTTTTGTTGACACTTTTTATTAATTTAGCCAAGGGGATCTTAACCACAGTTTCAGCTGGGTTAGAACAAACTGAAGACTATCATCAACAAACAGTAAAAACAGCCACATGAAAATCCAGGAGGAAATAAAAAATTTAATTTTTGTGATACGGGTGGGGTTACGGAGGCAATACTTCTGTAAGGTTATTTGTATATTGGCTGTTCTGACAACTTCTTTCTTCTCTCATAGAATTTTCTTCCTTTTCTTCTCACCTTCACCCTTTAGCTGGGCTGAAATCCTGTTTTAGTTTGTAAGTAGGAAGTGGCCTCTCTTCTTGTTGCTATTTTGTGTTAATTAAGAGATTGAGATGCATTTGTCTCATCTTATGAGATGCCCCTGTTTGGAATAGCAGAGACATGGCACGATCTGTAGTGTGTAAGAAAACCTATAAGCTTGCCACTTGCTCGTGGTTTCTTAAGTCAGTGGTGCTGTACATGTTCTTGAATTTAAATGTATGTTTTTTTTAAACATTAACTCAATATGTTCCACTTCAAAAAAACAATACAAAACCAGAAAACCACCTAGTCTTTACTCAGATGACAGTCAAGTCAATGACATCCCAAGCTGTCAAGTTTGGGAGAATGATGCTGCTTGTGGCCTTTCTAGACTTGGTGTTAAGTTACTTAAAACTTCTAGTCTTGCAATCTTATTTTGAAAATGAGATATCTTTAAGAATTGAATTGAGTGTATCTGTAGGTCCCCCTAATGTTTCACTTTTTTTAAGCGTAAGATCTAGGACGGTTATGCAGTACATCCCTGTACTCCTTGCTTTGAAACTGTGACCAAAATTCTTGATCATAAGCAGTGGGTTCAGGTAAAAGGGCTTTTATATCTAGACTTTGAATTCAGAGCTCATAGTGAAAAGGGCTGTTTTTGTGGTCATGTGTGCTTGCAAATAGTGTGTGTTGCAGCCTGCAGCGCCTTACAGGGATGGACCGTTGGGAGCGTAGGCAGAGGACTAAGACTACTAAAAACCTTTAAAGTTGTCTCTGAAAACTGCCTGGCAGCCTTCCATTTGCCTTTCTGTCTCTTGCCCAGTTGCCAGAGAGAGCTACAGCAAAATTCAGTGCATTTTTATTTTATAAACTTTTTTTAGTGTACCCAGTAATATCTGAATGAATAGTTAAACTGAAAACAGTACAGAAAAGGATTTTGTTTTCTTTTGAGAGTCGTCTTGTTTTTACAGGAGCAGTAGGCATCGAGCTAGCCTGGAGCTGGCATTCTGTTTGCATGGTGATAGTCCTGAATGTTTTCATTTGAAAAACGATAAATCTAAGAATGAGAGAACTTTATTTGGTCAAACACTGATAGGTGATAAAGGAGAACCAATATGAGATCAAAGAAAGCTGGAAAGCTGTTTTAAGTTCTGGATAAAAGCATCCAAAATTGGAGGGTTATTTTAAGGCAGTTTCACAACATATTCCAACTGTAATTGGAATAAAATGTATGGTGGGAAAACAGATCAGATCTGTGTGTTGGCAGTAGAATACTAAAATGTTGTGTGTTCACTCACCAGGAGCTTTTCTGTGACTTGAATTCCTTATATTGTTGTATACAAGGAAGTCTCCCAATGTGTGTGCAAAGTATGGAGATTTAATAATGAATTTTGAACATTGTTTCAAATGTATTACAGCGGTATAGAGTTCAGTGAAAGTCTGGAGCATTACACTGAGGTATTTTGCAACTTTTATAAAGAACTAGTGAGGAGAGAAATGCAGATGTTGGTAAGTTTAATGGAGATCGGGGCTTGTGGAAGACAAGTTCAGTGCTAAGAATGTAACTCCCTATTCTGCAGTAACTTTACCACATGAATGAGTTTTCTTCCCACATGCAAAGATGCCTGATGAAAGAGACTAGTCAGTTGTGGCTTTCATGTATATTCCAACTTTTTGACTTTTGGTTCGTATTAGATTAGAAGAAGACCTCTTGGTTCTTATTGTAATAATCTCCCTGGTAGCTTAGCTGCAGTCTAATGATGCATTAGNGAGTTCAGTGAAAGTCTGGAGCATTACACTGAGGTATTTTGCAACTTTTATAAAGAACTAGTGAGGAGAGAAATGCAGATGTTGGTAAGTTTAATGGAGATCGGGGCTTGTGGAAGACAAGTTCAGTGCTAAGAATGTAACTCCCTATTCTGCAGTAACTTTACCACATGAATGAGTTTTCTTCCCACATGCAAAGATGCCTGATGAAAGAGACTAGTCAGTTGTGGCTTTCATGTATATTCTAACTTTTTGACTTTTGGTTCGTAAAGTCCATAAGATTAGACGAAGACCTCTTGGTTCTTATTGTAATAATCTCCCTGGTAGTTTAGCTGCAGTCTAATGATGCATTAGGAAACTTCCTATCATGAATAAAGTTGGCCTTCATCCTAATTAATACTTAATTTGGTGTCAATTTAAATTAAGAGGCTTGCGTAAACAGGTCCATTGTGACCTGGCTAGTGCTAATCTCAATCAGCAACTTGGATAGGACATGAATTCAAATTTCTTCAGAACAGCCAAAGTGACAGTAACAAGTGACAACCTAAATTAAAATTACTAAATTCTAAGAAATTGATGTGCATGACCCAAGTTACAAGATAGGTCATTAAATCAAATCTGTAGAAACAGAGTTGAGAGGCCTTCCCCAATGGTTTCAGGGAGAGACAAAAATGCTTTGTTAGTACATTGTGGGGGCAGAAAATCACTGGTTTTGAGTTGGGAATTCATGCAATACTAAAATGAAAATAGTAGTGCAAAAACTTCAATTGGTTAATATGAAATAATGGGTAAAAGATTTAAAAATCAGCTCACCATCATGAGAACTATTCATTTGAGCTCAGCAGGATACTGTTCTCTGAAAATATAAAATACAAAGATAACAAAAGTCTAAAATAAAATTCTTTATATAATATCTTCTGTAAAAAGTATGTTGCACTTCCAGTTGTGAGAAATATTCTTGGGAGCCTTTCTCTTGTTGCACTTGTGCATTTATAGACATAATGGGTAAAATTTGAAGGTCTGGTCATGCTGTTTACTACTACTACTTGCCATTTTTTTTGTTTGATCCTCAAACTTCAGCTACTTGTAAAATAGGAATAGAAATCAGAATTAGAAATTATTAGATAAATTATTAGATTGCTGTACCAATTGCCAATGGAGTTGCACTGGAAGCTCTGTGTTTGTATTGCAGCATGTTTATGTGTGCGCACCAGAATAGCTTTAGCTATGTCTCAGAGAGGTATTCTGGATCTGCTCAGTGTCTGGGCTGTGAATGACAAGTGCCTGAGGTAGTTCTGCAGAAGTCTGTGGCTAGAAGGTGAAAGAACTTTACTACTAGTCTCAAAATACTTGAGAGGAAGAATTGCACTAATTCAACTGCGGTTGTGTGATAAGCCTTCTGGGCATTAATATAGAACTTCCAAAGTGAATTAAGGTTTCAAGACTGGGTGTGTTTAGCTCATATTAGGATCAGTGGGATATGCACTGTTGGGCGTCCTTTCTTAGCACTTGGGCCAGTCAAGCCTGATGTACCTTAAGTGACACAGCTTGTAAGAATATTTTTTTATTCTACAATACCCACTTGGAATTTTAATACTTCAGGTTACTTTGGATTAAAAAAAAAAAGGGAAGTTACATATTTTAAATGTAACACAGGAGCAGAAAATAGAACTTCAGATCAGATGCTAGTTTAATAAAGAACTTCAGAGCTTGATGTCTTTATTTTTACTCCTGATTGTTTAGCACTGTGACATCTGCAGTTTTCACTGTGGGAGACAATGTTGTTTCTGGTAGTGATGACCGTACTGTAAAAGTTTGGGATTTGAAAAACATGAGGTCTCCTATTGCCACCATCCGTACAGATTCTGCAGTCAACAGGTAAGAAGCTCTCTCAATTATTATTTTTCTTAATTCATGTTTTCTTAATTAATTCTTAATTTCTCTCACGTGTGGGAATGGTTCAAAGCTGCACCGAGGGAGGACATTAGGAAGCATTTCTTTACCAAGAAGGGGGTCAAAAACACTGGAACAGGCTT
Source organism: Syrrhaptes paradoxus (assembly GCA_013400615.1). Lineage (NCBI taxonomy): Eukaryota > Metazoa > Chordata > Aves > Pterocliformes > Pteroclidae > Syrrhaptes > Syrrhaptes paradoxus. Next base: position 19,874 of record VZTO01015604.1, read on the forward strand.
CTTAGAGGGGTGGTCGATGGCCCTTGCCTGTCAGTGTTCAGGAGGCACTTGGGCAATGCCCTCAGTAACATGCTTTAATTTCGTCATCCCTGAAGTGGTCAGGCAGTTGGACTAGATGATTGTTGTAGGTCCCTTCCAACTGAAATAGCCAATTTTATTAGTTCACTGAATATACATTTAGTTTTAGTCACTAAAGTTAAAGTTGAGATTTATGAGATATTCAAAAAGGTCTGAAGGGTTTTCTGAAATGCAGGTGTAGTTAACATTGGTTTTCGGTAAATACATTGTATTGATTTTCTGAGAT
>VZTO01015604.1:21829-88263 GCA_013400615.1 Syrrhaptes paradoxus
AGGCAAGTTACATATTTTAAATGTAACACAGGAGCAGAAAATAGAACTTCAGATCAGATGCTAGTTTAATAAAGAACTTCAGAGCTTGACGTCTTTATTTTTATTTCTGATTGTTTAGCACTGTGACATCTGCAGTTTTCACTGTGGGAGACAATGTTGTTTCTGGTAGTGATGACCGTACTGTAAAAGTTTGGGATTTGAAAAACATGAGGTCTCCTATTGCCACCATCCGTACAGATTCTGCAGTCAACAGGTAAGAAAATCTCTCAATTATTATTTTTCTTAATTGATGTTTTCTTAATTAATTTCTTTCACGTGTGGGAATGGTTTAAAGCTGCACCGAGGGAGGACATTAGGAANGTGCAGGTGTTATCGCTGTTTGAGCATCTAGTACAATGGAAAACACCTTAATGTTTTAATACTTTTTTCACTTGTGAATTCTAATCAGGAAAAATTCATCTGTATCACTTCTCATGACCTTAAACTTGTGCTGTCAAGTCCCATTTGCCAGGCTCACAGTTTTGTATGTAACCTACCTTTGTCTCTTCTGTGCAGGATTAATGTATGTGTTGGCCAAAGAATCATCGCCCTTCCACATGACAACCGACAGGTTAGATTATTTGACATGTCAGGAGTGCGATTAGCACGCCTCCCTCGCAGTAATAGACAGGTAACTGAATATTTATAGCCTTAAAGTATTTGTCTGTTAAAACTAGGATTTGGTCTCTCTAGCTTAAACGCTGAGCAAATGGGGAAAGACACTTGTCTATACAAATATGCTGTTGTTAGTTACTGAAAAAGGAAATAGCGGGGTTCAGTTTTGAGAACTCACCTTGTACGATTAGGTGGTAATTTTTTTTTTCCTTTTGTGCTGTGTGCATAAATACTTGATATTTGGTACCAAGTCCTATACTGTCCTTCCTTCAGCCATCAAGGTTTGTGTATGTGTGGTGCTATTTGGCATGGCAAGCATGACTAATGGAGCAAATTAGACTAAGTGAAATTAAATGGACTGTGCTACTTCAGTAGGCTTTTTTGGGTGGATTCAGCAGCTCTTGACAGAATTTAGGAAGGAGTTTTAAGACTTTTAGTATTTTTCTACAGTAGGGTTTTTTAGTCTATTGTTTAGTCTTGATTTTTCCTTTTTTTCTTTTTCTCCCTTAATATTTCCATTCAGGCTGACACTACTGAAATCACAGCAATTTTTTTTTTTAACTTAGATGTTGATCACAATCCTCCTTGGGGCATCTTTGTTACTGTTGGACTTGAACAATAGATAAGGCATTGCTTTTCCTCAGTATAACATTCCTCCTGCTGTAGTATTATCCTTTCTGAATTATGAATGTGGTGGACACTTAATCTTGCAGGTTTATAATAAAGTAGTTGCCAGCAAGTAGTTCTGTATTTTAAGATTGCTTTTATAAATGAAAATGCTAAAATCAGGATTCAGTTTGCTTTTGTAAATAAAATAGAATTAGACAGGAAACATCCTTGGAAAACTGAAAAGTTTGGATGCACCTTCTTGTATTCTTCTGTCGTTATTGACCTGGTGCTGGCATTAAGAAGTCTCATCGTCCTAAAGATTTTTACATTGCAAATGAAAGTAGCCGTGACCTTTAGGATTCTCAAGTACCATTTGTAAAGACCAGTGTGAGCATTAGGAAGTTTGCATTTTGAGTCACACTAACTTGTTGACATAGTAGTTATTGCTTATGATGTATTTTGAAAGCTTCTGTCTCCTGAACTGTCGCAGGGCCACAGAAGAATGGTATGCTGCTCAGCATGGAGTGAGGACCATCCCATATGTAACCTCTTCACATGTGGATTTGATCGTCAGGCTATTGGCTGGAACATCAACATCCCTGCTTTGTTACAAGAAAAATGAAATGCTGGAAGAATTTTTGCATTTTACGTTGCCATGGACTTCTACACTTTCGCAGACTTTTCTGAATACTGGTCTGCTGTCGCTGTAAAAGCTCTTCCTTAAGTGGAGACTTTAGCAAATGTTGTTCTTGTTACCACATTGTGCACAGTTTGCATGATTTATACAGAAAACGTGATTTTTTTAAAATTAGTTTGTCTTGTGTATGAACTTTTATATTTTGGCATCCACTGGTCGATATGTTCATTGTTGCATAGAGCACATAAATGTTCATAAGTTATTTGGCATTTAATAGATACACAGTAGGGCATTACATTTGTGACATAAATGTGAAACTTATGTAATTAATGTAGAGTGTATAGCAGTCTGTTACATTTTTCCATGACTCTACATATCTGCCTTGTGTTAAAAAGGATCTGCAGGGCTAAAACTTTGAAATGAAGTGTGAATTTCATTAGTTGTATGATTGTAGACATGTTCCTGTTTGCATCTGATTTGGAATACTTTTTTTTTAGTGCTGCAGTATAGTGCAACTTCAACTCCACTTTTATTCCAGTTACTGGAGAAGTAGTAGATTTGAGAAGGAAAATGCAAGCAACTTGTGGTGGGTATAGACTGTCAGGTTTATTTGAAATGCTTTTTGTCCTTTTTCTTTTGAAAAAGAAAAATATTCATTCTACCCTTCTTATATAAAGTGATTCTAAAATCTCATGGCATTTCGTACTAGCAAAGATCCAGAATATTATGATTCTAATCACTGAAATCTAGTCAAGAAAATTTTGAAGCACTTTAGTTTATAGCTATTGTTATAAACCATTTATGAAAGTTTGACTTTACCAGTGAATGTGAGCTGACCTTTGTAAGAAGGATTACTTCTTTTTGGTGATCTGCCCAGAAGGGAAATAGGTTTTTTTGAGGGTTCTTTTTTTGTGGTTTGTTTTTTTTTTTTTTTTAACATATATATATACCTACAGTGAGCATGCTTTTAATTGTGCTCACTTCCCATATTTGTATTTTGAGCCAGCAATACAAAGTAAATGAGTACTACCTCGAAAATGAATGTTGGTCAAGATGCATTGAATCTCTCTGTAGGCTAGAAAAAAGCACTTTTGGTCTCTGGCTGAAGTACTATCTCTGACATGAGAGGAAAGACAATCATACTAAACATGATCCTTAAGATAATTAACACTTAAAGGTAATGGAGCAATACGATAAGTAAACATCATCTGACACCTTTCTGTTCTCAGCAGTGGCAAGGGCTGCTGGGGTCTGTATTCTGTTCCAAAAGGGGGTAATTAACCTAGGTCTCCCTTCTTTCTCCCAAATGGTCTTACTCTGGTTTTGCTCCTCACTGTGCTTAGCCTTTTTTTGCACTGGCAGTGGGGTGTTACACCACAGCTGCTGATTATATAAGTAAACGCAGGTGGCAGCTGACAACTCCAAAAGGACAAAAGGGCTGCTTCAGACAGACACTTTTTAGCTAAAGGGAGATACTGCCCCTAACTGTCTGACATATCACAGTATGAGATGAAGGGTGAGGGTAAACCAGGAGTGCACTCTTATAACAGGAATCACAGAGTTTGTGGTGGGTTGGTGTAAGATAAGTGTTCTGAACTTTTTGTCTCATTATTATGTGAAGCTCTAGCTGTGCTCATGTCCTCTACAGAACTGTTGATAATGACATTAAGGCAGATTTTAGTTAACAGGAGAACCAGTTCACACATATAATGGCATTGGAGGGCGATGTGATGGGATGGTGAATGCATCATTGAGTAGTCAGGGGGAAACTGGGCTCCTAGAAATGGTTTTGGAGTGTAACAGTGAAGAAGCTCAAGGTATTTAGTGGAGAAAGTATGTAGTATCTTTATAGTACAGGTCATTGTAGCAGCTTGATATCTTTGTTTTTTCTGGTTGTTATTTTTATCTGTTTTTTTATTATTATTTGGATATGTGATAGATACTCAATTGTACTGGAGTAATCTTAAAATACCAAAATGACAGAGTTGTAAGTCTTCTGATAACAAGGGTTAAAGGATGGTGTCAAAGTTTATTTTCTTTTTTTTTTTCCTGGGGTTTTTAACTCTTGGGTAAAGCTATTTGAGGTTGGGTTGCAGGTTTTATTCTTTAAGAAAAAGACTCGCTTCTTCTTCTAGTTGGCAATGGAGAGAACTTGGCACAGGTTGGTGCTGCTTAAGAGAAAAATGTTTCTCCAGCCAGTAGAAGTAGTTTCTCCAGCATGGTCTGCATGTAGTATCTTGAGCAATGACCATCCTGTTATTACCTGGGATGGAGGAAGAGGGTCACTGGTTTTGGTCCTGCTAAACTAAATCGTCTATTTAAGCTTCTCTAATACATAAATAATACAGGACCACTAGACTCTATGCAGTTTAATCGTCATTGCTGCAAACTTTTTATATCACCAGAGGGACCATCCTCTGGCACCAGATGATTACACACTTTAAAAAAATCAACCAAACAAGGTGCTAGAGCCACGTTCTTATGAGCAGGCTAATACTTAAATCAGCTAAACGCTGAACTATCACTTAGCTAATTTTGTATACTGTACTGAAGGTTAAGCCAAGGCTGCCGTTCCCCTTGAAGCAAATCACACATGAGCAGTGGTAGTGAATAATACTACATTGAGGAAACATGTGGAAAACATTTCATGGCTCTGAATGTTCTAAAGAGTGTTTTTCAGCACTGAACAATGTCCAGCATTTCATAAAATGGAGGAGAGTTGCAGTTACAGTTTCAGTATTGTGCAGAATTTCACAGAAGATTCGTCACTGGGCAAAATCAAGCTTTACGTCTTTCTCTCAAACAACGCACATCAGTTTTCACAAAGTTTGTGTGTACTTTACAATCAGAAAGATCTGGAATGAAACATCTTACTTGTTGCCTAAATCTGTTAAAACCACCTTTTTGGAGAAAGTTTATAAGTTATGTGGAACCACTTTTTATTATTCTGCTAATTTGTTTTTAGATGTAAAATGTTTTTCTTCATTATGATTCAAAATGCATTAAAACATTCAACAATTTTTTTTTGCAAGTTGCTGTTCTTCTGTGTTGCATTAAGGTTGCTATTAATCTTAGTATTTCACTTTGTTAGTAGTCAAAGGGTCTTCTTATACATTTTCCACACTTTTGTACTCAGAAAGTTTGTTTCCAAGGCAGTGATGGGCACAGTTCTTCTGAAAGAAGGCCAAATATGTCCCTGAAAGTAGGGCTTCTGTAGTGCAGTCATGCTGCCAGTAGAGACTGGAAAGGGGCTCAGACCTGCATTTATGCTGTCTTCTCCAGTTTTGCATGAAAAATTTTGTAATTACATTTTGTTATGCAGGTTATACAAAAGTTTCCATGTGACTTTTCACAGTGCTCGATAAACTGATATTTTAAATGAAATCTAAACCAGATGTTATGTTTAGAATACAGTGAAAGTATTGCAAAAACTTCCCTGTTGGGGTTCCCCCCACCATCAGTTTCTCTGTAGGTTAAAAAAATGTTTTTTTATTTGTTGAACACATATTATTCAAAACATAAAACTTTGCAATGTTGAAATCAACCCTAAAAAGCTTGGTGTCATAGTAAGCCACGGCAGTGGGTCTCGGATGCCTCGGCAGAGTGCTGCCTAGCCAGTGCCTGAGTGCAGAACACGGCTGTACACGTACTGTATTTTCCTTCTGTATGCTGTAGGATCCCTTGTTGCCACATTTCAAATCCTGAAGAGCTAGTGCTCTAGAAAACTATTATTAACATTGCTGGTGATATCAACCAGAAATACAAGACGGAAGTTAGAATCTATGATTCTATGGTTATAAGGTGGCACGACTGGCGTGAGGGCTGGACTGAGGTAGGATGCCAAACCCTGGTTTTTACTTGTTTTTAATTGAGGGATTTAAATCAACTTGCGGCTTATTGCAACTGATTTAAACTTGTGATGCTTGTAACCTCCTTAAATCTTCTAATGCCCTAACTATATACCCTGTACAAAGGCCTTTTCTGCTTGTATTTTTGAGGGAGGAGATTTGAAGATGAGTATGTGTTGAAGCCTAGATTATTTTTTTTAAGCCAGTGAGTAAACAGCATGCACAAATAAGTGGTTTCAGCAGGTTGTCTGTGTTCTCACCTGCAGATGAGCTGCAGCAAAACCACTGTCATGCATCACGGTGTGCTCTTTAGACTGGCATAGAAATTATTAAATGCTCCATTGAGACCAAAGTATGTCACTGAAAAATTATTCAGCCTTGCGATATTTTATTTTTAAGTAGTGGTGTTACCTTTTCTAATTCCCACAGGTCATAGTTTTCAGAACATAAGTAATTTGGAAGAGTTTACAGAGGAAATCCCATTTAATTCAGACTGTAAATCCTGGTCAAAATGTATCGGGGACTGGCAGAGGTGTCACTCTGGGGAAGTGTGGGTTTTTGCAGATGTGCTGTGGATGCTGCTCCTCAGTGTCCGAGTGAGAATATGCACTGGTATCAGGACGTGGAGTTTCTCAGCAGTGAAGTGGTGAGGCTGCTGATCATTTGCAGCATCTAACTCAAGTGCGTGAATTAGCAGCTTAAGCTGCTGATTATAATTTTTGGGAGTTCCTGAAGGGTGGTTCAGTGCTCCATGTAGAAGTTAAAATTTAAGCATTCAGACTTTCTCTTGGAAAATGGAAATGGTGGAAAGTGTCTGTGGTGGCGTGTACAATAGAAGACAGCTAAAAAGTAGGGAAAAAAAGTTGTGGCTTGAACTATTTCGAAAGTGGAACTGTTTTTCAGTCTGGCCGGCATGTGCCGCACAGCGGAATGGCAGAGCTGCTAATTAATCTTGTTGCCTGACGCTACTTGAGGCCTCGTTTCCAGCTGCTGTTAACTGCACAGTTCCACTTGCTTCCACCGAAATCTGCTGTGCTTGCTATTTGCTTAAGAGTTTAATACTAATTTTGTGTGGTTCCCCTCTCCCACTTGCATTTGTCATCTTTCTCCTCTCCCCAGGGCAGAACAAATTTTGTTCCGTGTTTCTTTTAAAACACAGTGCCAGTGGAAAGAAACCCTTGTGTGCAGCTGTGTGGCGTGAGACCATCCAGCCGTCCTGTGCTGGGAGCAGAGGCTCGATGTTTGGAACCGACTTCAATGTGAATGTGCTTTTTGTCATCTTCATGATTTTTTTTTTCTTTATTGAGGCACAGATGCAAATTTTGATAATTTTCCTGAAGGCTTTATGCATTAATGGTCTGGGGTTACTGAAGGCTGGATCGAGTCTGTGCACCTTAACGGAGAAGAGAAACTCGATTTGCAGTGGTGCTGCAGGTGACGAGAGAAAGGAGCAGACGGTGATTCAAGTGCTAGCAGAGTTATGGAGAGAGGGTCCAAATTCAGGGTAAGGGGTCTGTGGGGTGTGCAGGAATGGTGACCCAGCATTGGAGATCTGATTTGAGAAGGAAATAAGGTCATACGAGAACCTTATTGAGGCAAATTTGTGATGACAGTGTTTGGGCTGCAGGAAATAGCCACAAGAAAAATGAAGGGGAATGAAAAACTGGAATACAAATGGGACGGCCAGGCAGAATGAGAGAGCAAAAGTGGGTAGGAGGAGGTGCATGTCCAAAGGATGAAACTTACTGGTCAATTGTGGATAAACTGTGCTGGGAAACTGGAGTCTAGTGGATGCCCCTGACTTGATGCGGAGAAGAGAGAGATGGGAACGGGACAGGGACAGCCTGCAGAGGGAGGAGCAGCAGGGGCTGAGCTCACTGGGAAATGTGGATATTGGGATATGCTTACATCCAGAGCCTGGTATGGAAACTGCTAAAAGTTCAAGATCTCCTTTGCATTTGTTATTCTTTTGGTTTCAATGTCCTTGGTTTGGGGAAGGAACTTGCTTGCTTATAGGGACCCGGTTTTAATTGTATCTATTCAGTTCTCTATTTCAAGCATTGTAATGGTGCTGAGATCACTCAAGTGGCTGATGCATTCGCTCCTAGGATTTGTAATCCTAGTAGAGGATTGCAGATGTTACATAGAAACCAGCTCCATCCTACAAACTCAAGGTATGACAGCAAGGCTTGTCAGCAGCCACTCCTGGACTGGAACTGTCTTCCTTTTTTGGGTAAGCAGTTGATTTAGAAGGAGGTGCTGTTTTACCAGGTCCCCTCTACAACATGCAGCCAGTCTACAAAGAAAGGTTCAGCATTTTAAGCTTGAGCATGACTTCAGAGCAAAATGCTCTGAACACTTGCCTTAATACTGTTTATTTCAATTTAGTCTGAATTGACTAAATCTCTTTAGCGAAGCTGAAACAGAAGCATCCCAATGTCGGGGAGATACTGCTGTGTTTTCAGTAGGGTCTCAGTTCTGGGAGTGATGAAACTGGCCTTTCCTTCACATTTTCACTTTGTTGAGATGTCAAAAGTTGACACCCTCCCTCACAAATACAAGTAAGTAAAAAGTTTATTTTTGGCCTCAGAGATCAGACTTCTGACTCCAGTTGGCCTCAGTGATCAGAATACAGACCTAAGAATACAGACAGTCTCCGTCTTACACAGAGGTGGCATTTTGTGCCTTCATCAGAACCACTGCCTGATGGGAAGGAGAGCAAGTACCTGGCTAACTTCATCAGGTTAATCTTCTAAACTTAGGTAGGTTTAGCATTTATTACTTCTAATGACTATTTTTTCCTCTAAGTGCTGAATTTGGATAAAGGCAGAAATCTGATTTTAATTTTCTTGTTAGCTTTTTAAACCTTATCTTAATCTTTGCTCTGGCACCAAGATCAGATTTGCACAGACACAAAACTGAACCTGTTTTGTTGGAACAGTGTGTGTCCTCTGGGGCTGTGATTGCTGAGCACAGAGTAAGGTGAGTGATCCTGACAATAAGAAAATCTGGCACAGTACACAAAAAACACCGCTGAAATCAGGTTGATAGTACAATAAAACCTTGATGTACAGGATTAAAATAATAAGGAGAAGGGAGAGAGATGAAGGAGAAGCAGAACTTTCAGTGCAGTTTAAGGGTAGAGGGAGCAGTGATGATATTGTTATTAATTAAGATTGTTTTTCAGTGTGGGTAATTGCAGGATGTGTTGTTTTGGCCTTTCATGTTTTATGAAGCTTGTCTCTGCCAGAAGGCTGCCAAAAAGTTGGATGCTGTCATTGAGCGGTGCAGCCTTCAGAAGTGCTGAGCTCCCAGCAGCGTTCTGCGCAGTCTGGCGGGTGGTTAGTAGTTTGGAAAATCAGATTCATGGGCCTAAGTATGGATCTAGAAACTTCATTTTGGGTGCCTGGTTTTGAAAACTATACCCTAACTTTGTAAATATTTTATGTTGTTGCTGAATTAATGTACTGAGAAGTTCTTGGACACAGATGCGTAGTTTACTGGAATATAAGAAAACCAACGAGATGATTTTTCCTCCCAAATTACATAAGGCTACTTGGAGTTTCCTATTGGAAAACTGAAGCTACATTGCATCAGTTCCAGACATAATTCTTTACTGATCACTGAATAAACATGTTCTTTCAGGTGCTCATTGCTCCTCTTGCAGAAATCTTTTTACCTGTGAAGAAGTGATAGCGTAAGTTTTCTATAGTGAAGGAAGTTGAAAGTTTAGCTGAAGATATATTCATATTTTTATACATATAAAAAGTGAAATCACCCACAGTTCTGCCATTATCAGCAAAACTGATGAAATCAAACCTGAACGTTTGCATTTATCGGGCTCTGACCATTCAGACTGATGCTTTATTTCTGTGAAGCCGTGATGTTACAGCTGGATCTCTCCTGTGCTTGCCCTGAGGACAGCACTGGATGCCCGTCTGCAGATGAGCTACCAAGGGGGATCTCCCGTGTCTGAAAACAAGTGTAAAGGCAGGCAGCGACAGAGGAGGTACCGACTTCTCTCTCCAGATGTTTTTGGACCACAAAATACAACTTCCTTGAGGTGAGCAAGTGAACAGCTTTTATTTACCTTGGTGGAGGCCAAAGGTCTTGACCTTGAATGTCAATTACTCCCTAAAATGGAAGAAATCGAAAATGGGTCATAACGCCTGTGCCAGCAAGAGATGGAGACATGGAGATGAATTTAAAGGCTTTGCCTTCAGCAGTGACTGAGGCCAAATGGGACCCATGTGGCAGAAATGGGGAGGAAAGGGCCTGTTTTCACACCAGACTGCTGAAGGCTCTGGGAAATCGCCTGCAGAGCTGGTGGTGCACCAGGTCTCTCCCCAGGACTGTTGAGGAGGAGTCTCTCTTTTGGAGAGAGGCATTGTTAATAATGCTTTCAGGGATTTACACAATCTCCTATTCAATCACAGAGTCACAGAATATCTTGAGTGGGGAGGGACCCCTAAGTCCAGCTCTCGATACTTGGACATTATTTACCCCCATTTGGACCCCAGTGCTTAGGGCTTCACAGCAGCCCTTGTAGCGAAGTCTGATTCTGCACTTAGAGAATAACTAGGCTGGAAGGGGCCCCTGTATCTGCCTTTTAAACCGTGAATCATTTCTTCTCCTTTTCTTGATCAACTGCAGCGTCTCCCTTATGTTGATGTAGGTGTGTGTTTGCAGTAGTATTTTTAATGATTTGATTTATTTTGTCAAACTAGTATTTTATTTTGAAAAATATTCTGGCAAGGTCTTAAAAGATGCAGCTATAAACAAATCAGCTATGAACCATGCAAAGTTTAAGACCAAGGGCTAGTCAGAGCCATATCCCTGCAGAGATCAGTCATGGCCACATAACATCAGCGCTCACAGGAAAAATACGAGTATCACCAGGCAAGACCGTCCAAAGCCCTTCAGTTTTGCTCTGCTGGGAATAGAGGCAAGTAGGTAGAGGTACTTCTGGAGAACGCTGTACAGAAAATTAGGGTTATTTAGCTCAATATCATCATTGTTATAATACATAGAAGCCTTAACCATGCATAAAGCCAATGAGGGAGTTCTGGCTGAACCGTCCTACAAGCGCAGCGCGAGGGTTGCTCCTGCTCCACAGCTGAACCAGCAGACACTAAGCAAGTGCTCACAGACGTACGTGGATGTCAGAAGCTGCTCCTTTGCGTTTTTCAGGCTCCTCAAGACTTAGCAAGTTTCCTTTTCCCCTTCTGCCTCTGCACACCAGCTGTGCGGCAGCCCCAGGGACAGGGGAAGGTGGAGGAAAACGAGGGATTTGCAAAGGGCATCGGCAGCGCGAGGCACCGTACAAAAGTGCTTGTCTGGAAATGTAACGAGTGCTGTAATTGCCAAGGACTGGGCAGGACGGGCATTGTAGTTTGGCTGAACAAGGAAAGGTTCAGCCTTCATGGATCATGTTAAAACAAACAAACAAAACCACCCAAAGAAAAAACCTAGACATTTTAGGCCTGAATGGGAGAGCCCAGAGGTGGCTCTGAACTGAAGCTCAGGACTAGGAGCAAGGCAGAGCTTGGAGAGAAGCAGTCTGCTCTGCTTCAGCGTCAGCTGCCTGTGTGCCTGTGGGGAGAGTCTCTGACAGCCAGATTTTGGGTACAAGGAGAAGATCTGGAGAGAGATGATGGGCTTCTGAGCCATCAGCGCGTGAGCTCAGCTGGTGTTTGCAAACGAGGTGGCCCAGCAGGAGATGGATGCTGTGGCGCTGCGGGGGACCCTGTGTGATGTCCCCCAGGAGCTCTGCAGGAGCAGCAGGGCCTGGGCTGGTGGCAGCGGGTGGCTCCACCGGGAACTGGGACAAGGACCCCAAAGAAGGACATGTCAGCTCCAGCGTGGAAAGCACAGGAGAGGGTGTGAAGGTGACAGGTTCGAGTCACTATAGTGAGCGAAGGAGTGAGAAGATGAAAAAAATGAATAAAGTCAGCATCTGTGAGGAAGGAGGAGGAAGGGGCTGTGGGACAGGGAGGGTGACAGAATATTTCTGCCAATCTGCTTTTGCAGGAGCTGGTGTGATTCAGTGCGGTGATATCCGGGGGCTGGAGCACCCGAGTGTTTGAGGAGGATGCAGCCGAGGCTGTGGGCGCGAGTCCCAGTTCAGGCAGATCCTGACTGGTGTTTTCACAGGTTGAGAAACCAGGTTAAGTCTTTAAAAAAAGACTCATTTTCCCCAGACTCCTAGAAGGCTTTTTATAACTGCAGTTTAAGGAAGATTGGGATAACATTCTCCTTACCAGAGAGACCATGCTTTCTGTTAGTGATTTCAAGAGAATTTGCCAAGAGGGTCAGCATCAGTTCTAGTGATCTCGCTCGTCTCCCCCAGCAAGATACTAACCGTGTTTGCAGCAATGCCATGTTTAACGTTATATAAATATCTTATTTGTTGGGCTCTTAAATATCCAAACATGCTCTGGTTCTTGCAAACCCCCTCGCTCCGTGCAGTGCTGTTGGCCTCTGCAGGCCTTCAGCAATCACGTGCTTGCAAGAGTCTCATCTGCTCCTTTGAGTTTTTGCCCTGAAGCATCTAGAACAGCCTTTAAAAGAGAACATATTTCTGCTCTCCCACTAGAAAGCCACGACCACTGAGATGTCCCTTTCCACTCTCCTCTCCCCTGCACCGAAAAAGGGATTTTTTTTCCTCCTTCAGTGTCTTCCTGTCTCAAAGTGACTTGATGGGACAGAGAAAGGTAAAGCCAAACATGTGAACAAGGTCATGTCAGGCTTTTTCCTAAGCAGCTTCTGCAATGCTGCAACCAAGCTGCTCTGTCAATAGCCTTTATATTTATTTTTCCATACTGAAGGCCAAAGATTAATTTATCTGGACATCCACTCCACCTTGCAACAAAGCCTTGTGTTGTACTCGATAACATGTAGAGCTATTTTAATCCAGCTTAATTTGATCTTGATCTTTAGTTAATATCCTTTTGATTTTTCCTCTGACTTGTTTTCCTGAAGTTTACAAGTATAAAATCATAGGAGAAATGGTATCTGACTTCTGATCCACTTTGTTAATAAGCTGATTACAAGTATTTAAAGTTATCTCCTCTTCTCCAGCTGCAACAGAACAAATGACCTCTAAACACCAGCAGTCCTGCCAACAAGTTACAGAGCTCTTGCTGGAAATAAACAATGTCCAAATGCAGATGCAGACCTTGATCCTGTGAGTCAAACCATCATGCAATCCAGCTGAGCTCGGTAGAGCCTGATCAAGATGTAGATTTTCAATCCTGTAGTTCCATCAAAAGTGCGATTTTTGACTCGAAGAAACTGCCAATAAACTGGGTAATTTACACAGAATATGGGGTGAGTACCACGGAGGGATTTGTCTGCAGGCACAGTGGGTAGGCTGTTCCCCTGGCTGGGGTTAGAGGCAGCACAGCCTAGTGCTCAGGCCAAGGACAGCAAAGGTGCTGCTGCTGACCGTGCTTGCCTCCTGCCTCTGTTCCCTCATGCCTTTAGTCTTCTCTGTTTGCACTGTAAGTTCTTGGACAGGGTTACCCCCCTTATTGGGTGTTTGGAGGGTGGCTGGTGAGCTGGAGCCTTCAATACAGGCACTTTGGGGGTGACCTCTAGCAGCTGGTACAAATGTGGGTCAGCCCCGATTTGGGGACATGGGACTGGTGGTGATGGGGCATGGGATCCTCCTCTGGGGACCTGTGGAGGAGAAGTTAGAAAATGAACAAGAATATGTATTTTTTTAGCACCCAAGGGCTGTGGAAGGAAGCTCCTTACCCCAGGTGACCCGACTGCCTAGGCAGGGGGGATTTGAAGGGGTGGGACTTGTCCTTTGGGTCTTGGACAAGTTCTACAGCTCTGTGTCTGAGTCATTTGCAACTGTCTATGCCCTCACACAAATCAAAGGCTAAATCTGGAGAAATCTGGGGAGGATACAGTGAATGAGACACTCGTGTCCATGAGACACCAGTGAATTGCCAACAAGACCTGTGGGTGAACCATCAGAAAGCTGCAGGCTCTGGGTCAGTGTCATGTGCTTATTGAGTGATCAACCCTTTACAGATGTGTTGAGAATAACTCTTGTCCAAGGGCTTTAGACAGAAAATGTGATGCTACAGGGCTGCACCATTTTTCCCCATAAGAGAGCCCGTCTCTTCTCTGCGACACTGATTTTATACCAATGTAGCTCCATTAGCAACATCAGCTTGACAGGGGTATCTGAGAGCAGAGACGGATCCTTTTGCTTATTCGGGAAGAAAACAAGTCTTTTGTTCTTCGTTAGGAGTGGCTCTGCAGGGAAAAGATTGCAGTTTCCTGCCCATATGCTCCCTGGTCCTTTCAGTGGAATGATCTCATGGTTTCAAAAATGAGCAATTCTTCAGGAGTCTGCATCCACTTAAAAGACTCTAAATTAGGAAATCCCTCACGCTGCCCCTAAAGCTGCATGATTTAATAAATAATATGCAAAGATAAATTCTTGATTTTTGGTATTTATCTTTCAATTTTTTTTTCAATTTAACTAATTTTCAAAGGCTGAATCAGCACCAAGCAGTGCAAAAACTTCTGCGAAGAACGAAAGGAGCATTCTGGCTGTGGCAGGACAACAGGTATGTTGGATACCTCTTGTCTGGTATTCTGGATTTTTTCCAGAAGATGGTCTTTGTCTGTGCCTGGTAGCAGCCAAATCGTCTCTTCTACCTTTGTCAAAGAGTCAGTGAGGAGCTGCTGGGTGGGCACACTTGGGACCACCAGCTCCAGCCACCCCAGTTGACTCTTCCTGGAGCCTCTGCCTTAGGGCTGGTGAGAGCAATTTCAGCATCCCCACGAGATGTGCCCTCATCTCACAGCTCTGCTGAAGTTCTGCTCCGTTGGTAACGCACCTGCATTATTTTTCTTCTTTTTCCATTAATTTTCATGTGCATTTATTGAAAGCTCTCCCTGGGTGAGCAGAGCTGCTGGCCCCAGGTATTTCCCAGTGAGGGAAGTTTGAGGAAGTGGTGAGGTGCTGTTAGGAAGAAATGCCAGCAGAGGGCACGCCAAGATATGTAGACGGGAAAAAATAAAATGAGGTATGTTCAGTTTGTCAGAGTTAGGCAGAACCGTTGGTTTGTAATTCCTGTGCCTGTAGGACATTGTAAGGGAATATAATTGGTCTGTCAGGGCAGTGGTGGTATTTTGCTTTGAAAAATGCTATCAACAAAATATCTTAGAACAACTATGAACGTTGCATGGTTTTAGATGTGCTGACGGGAAGAAAAGAGCCTCCCTTCCCCTGGCTGTCCTGGTCCTCTTGCATTAACCTTTCCTCCACAACACTTAGGAAAAGGTAATGGTGTAAGCAGAGTTTTGGTCTTTCAAATGTACAGAAGATTTTTTGGTTTTTAATAAGTACATTTATCATTTTTCATATAATTTTAATTAAATATAGACTAGCTTCTGTTGCTCTTCAGGGCTGGATTTACACTATGTAGGTTTGTGGCATGAGATGTTTTCCATCTTAATGTGCTAGTCAGAGTGGGATTGTGCACACTGAATGTCCAGATGTGAATCTTCCTGGAGAATAAAACATCCCCTAGATGTCTGTCCAACAGCAGATGCAAACAGCTAGCCAGCACCAATATACAACCACCTCCAGAAGAAGGATTAATCATGTCTATTGATTCACTGGCTGTGATTTTACTCCATGCAGTGGATGGCTCTGCCCAGAGGAGCCCACGGAAAGCCACCAAGTACAGGGTGTCCCCTGCCCTCTGTGTCTGTGGGCTGGGGGCTCTAGGCTGGTTCTTGCCTTGGGCTGCACCTCCACTGCTGCTGGTGGGGCAGGGTGGTGGTGGGATGAGGTAGTGACAGGGCAAGGGGCTGGTGGGATGAAGAGGTGATGGGAGCAGGGGCTGATGGGTTGAGGTGCTGCGGGGACTTCCATGGCCCAGATCAGCTCAGGTACAAGGGGGCTGATGCCCACTGTGGACAGACAGTGGAATGCAACACCTGTAGCATGTAGAAAAGAAAAATCTAAGTTTGTTTTTTTTTAATATTCAAAGACAGTAAAGTGCTTTAACTAATCAGCTCTCCTACACCCTTTGGTTTCTCATAGGTCAGGAACATAACTCTCTCCTCAGAGTCACTAAAACTCGGCTTTGTTTTGGCAGGTGGACACAGAGAGCTTGGTCCTTACTTGCATCAAGCTGGTGCTGGCCTGGAGCAGGCACTGCTGTGTTGCCAACCCAAGGAAGGGTCAGACTTGTCTCTCCTGGCTCAGGCACTGCTCAGTGATGCTGTGCCAGCCTGACCCAGTAAAATGGGCTGTGATACCCGCCGGAGAGCTCCTCGTTCCCTCGGAAGCGCACAGGCAGTGCCTGCAGCCAGGCTGAGGTGCCAGGGTGCCGGGAGCTGTCACCTGCCAGGGGTGGCCAGGGCAGGTCCCCAGCTCCGCTTCCCCCACCTGGTGGGACAGCGCTCGCTGGGGGGGTCCTGTTTAGCACAGGGCTTTCCTAATGGCAGCCCTCGGTCTAGGGAGGATGGATCGTATTAAAAATTCAAATTCCCTCAAGAGATATGTTTTCTACAAACTCTCAGAATAATTAAGGTTCCTCACCGTACAGCAATGTGTGGTGGCTCTGCCACTGCCATGTACCTCCTCTTTTGGGCTCTAGGCAAAAAGCCGGGGGCTCAAACCATCCTGATTTACACAGGAAGAGCCTCACCCAAAGCAATATTATCTGTAGGTGTTCATAACGGAGTGAAGTGAGACGCCTCCACCAGGAAAACCTTGTTCAGATGGACACCTTGGGACAACCCCAAAGCTTCTTCGGGAGGTGGTAACTCCAACATCTCCGAAGAGTCTCTCCATGGCTGGCACGGGCTTGAATTTACCACAGGAACCATTAGTTATAAATGTACAAACAGGTGAAACAGCCTGCGTGTAGCCTCTACCTGGGCGTGGTGGATGTACAAAGTACACAGCTGCACTTGACTCAGGTCTTTTCAGGGTATTTTGTTAATTGCCAGGTGGGAGGTTATAGCACAGGCCCATGGGTGAAAGCAGCTCCAAGGCATTTGTTGTTACTAATTGAGGATTTATTTCAAGGATAGCGTGAAGTCTTTCTCTTCACTGTCTTTTTAGGTAATATTTCTTTGAGAAATACTTTGCCACCCAAAACTATATGTTGTGGTTGTGGTTGACCAACATAGTTTGCAAATCCATCTAGTAACTTCTACCCCTGAAAAGTTGTGTTGCTTTCATGTAATGTGGTTTTTCAAAGTAACTAAGAAGTCTTTGATTCTTTCAGCTAATCAGCAAAAAGATCCCCAAATGAAATGAGGAGTTTGAAGTCCACCAAAACATCTTTTTCAATACAGCCTAAAATTTGTTATTTTTCCCCTTCAGAAAGGAAATAGCCTGACACTCTAGATGTATTCAGATAGTCTAAACTGAGCTTGTAAAAGCAATGTGTGGGTGGAAAACATCATGCACTTTGTGAGAAGATTCCTTTAACACAGATATATTAATATTTCCAGTACTGCCTTTAGTACCACATCAAACTCCAATAAAAAAACCTTCTGCTGAATTACAACAACAACAACAAATCCTCAAAAAATGTGCTTTTGTTGGACAAAACATATATAAACTCTAACTAACAGAGAACTAGTGGAGCAATAAACAAACATGTTTAGCACCTAAGGCACTGGTACCCCCCCGTGGATGCTGAGAGTTCATTAAACCTTGCCCTGTAAACTTATAGACCAATTTTGTCTCATGCTGTCTACTCTGCCAGGTTCTTGCTCTGTAATTCCCTAAACAGGATAAACTCCTAAACATTCAGCCAGCAGCAAGAGGAGCAGCAGCTGAGCGTAACCAGCAGTCCCACCGCCTCCCTTGCTGCCGTGCCTGTAGCTAGCTTCGATCCTTGCTTTCAACAATCACGATAATCAATGGAGTAATGGGGGAAATAGCCTGCCTTGCTGCCCGTGCCTTTCTGCTGGGCGTTCACTGTGTGCCCCAATCTGTCCCCAGCATCAGGGTGCCTCTGGTGTGGCACTGGGGACCTGGGACCTTGCCTGGGCTGACAGCAGGTGCTGGTGTGGGGTTGTGCCGGTGCTGTGTTAACAGAGTTCGTCACACTGCCCTCCAGCCACCTCCAAAAGGGAGGCATCGTGATGGCAATGGGTACCTACACCCAGCTTACACTGAGTGTGGGGCTTGTGGAAGGCGAATGGCAGAGGAGGTGAACTCCCATGTGCATATATATGTTCGCAGTGACTGAGGAGTAACTGGGAGTGCTTCATGAAAAATTTACAAAATCACAGTGTTAAATTCAAAAGCCTCTCCCATTTTTACATCTCTTTCTATTAAAGCAATATATATATATATTGCAAAAAAGCAAAATATGTACCCAAAATTATTTCCTCTTTTCTATCCTCCATACACACATTTTCTTCTCTGTAAGCTGAATCTGTGCTTATCACAACTTAGTCCCAGGCAAAGTGGCAATCACTGTGTGCTATTAACCCAAGCTATTGTATATTCTTTATAGATTACAGACCTCAGAAATGCCTTAGAAAACTTGGAATACAGTCATTAAGCCTATTTTGTGCTTCTCTAACTGGCGAATCATGCAAAGCTCCTAGAAAGAGAAAAATGTAAGATAGTAGATCATAAGCAGTGACTTCCAAAGAGCTTTTCAACCCTCAGAAAGTCATGCTTTTCAAGTCCAATAGACAGGGCCATGGCTGGTTCCCAGAGGGGATCTGTGAACCTCCTTTCCCTGCCAGGATGAATCCTCCATTCCTGCCTGTCCCTGACACTGAGCGGGTGAGGGTTTAAAGGCGACACAGCTTGTCTGTACTAGAAATGCCTGTGCTGGGCAGGAACGAGCTGTTCCCCTTCCTGGTTTCAGGTAGAGAAGAGAGGATGGGTAACCCTTTGTGCTGAGGGTGAGCAATATTTTGACCTTTTGTTTTATAAGGATGATGCTGTTTGCCCAACTTTGCAGCTGGGGGTGGGAGTTGGAGTGGGCATGGCCAGAGACACATGGGACAAGTCCTCCGTGGGATGCCCGTCTCTAAATGCTCCTTTCTGAACCTTAGTCTGTTACAAAAAAAAAGTGGTTGTAGCTCTTCCACCCCCCCAGCTGTGTTTACAGACACGGCGATCATGACCACTGGAGCCAGTCTGGTGGCTGTGTAATGGGCAGCCTCTTCCTGCACCACCAGGGTCTGGCTGCTCAGGGACAGCTTGAGTATGGTGCCGAGATCACTTCAGATGAGGTGTCTCTGAAAACGGCTAAGTTGTTAAAAAGAGCTGTGTGAGAAAGGTCTATGAGAAGCTGGTCCAAAAGTGATGCACCTGTTGGGTCAGGAGTTACTGTAAGCTCAGTCCCTCACCCTTGGTCCTTACCTGGCCCGACCCAAAGACTTCTCTTCCAGATTTGACCGTGGTCATGTCTCATCACCGTGGACTTGTCCAGCAATTTCTGTTCTGTGCCTGTCCCTGGTTGCCATCACCAGAGCTGCTTGACTCTCCTTGCTCAGGGATGACTGGACTATGCTCTTATCAGTGGGACTCCTGCCTGCCATCCTTGCTGTCAGCCCTGGCTCAGGGGTCACCTTCCTGGTGGTGTAGCTCGCCCTAGTTGCTCCCCAAGAGTTTTATTTATTGGTTTTGTCTGAATCCCATTATTTTGCCACCAGGAGTCCATAAACTATTAAATTTCACTGACCAGCATTCACACATCAATTTAACTACATGTTAAGCGGGATTGACTTTCTGAGTTAGGGCCAAACTCCTGTTGTAGGAGGACAGTGCTGAATTCAGGTGGTTTGGGATTTGAATGAGTCCTATCGAAATCAACACCAGGCACCAGCTAATTTCAATAACAAAAGCTATAACAAAATGTAGAAGTGTGCGTATTTAAGTCACTAGGTGGGAATGAAACACTTTGTGCTCTGGATGTTGTATATTGTTCAGAATTTCACAGTACTTACCTTGGTGCTGGCACACATTTTCAGTAAATTTCAAATAACTGGAATAATTATATATACAGTTCTAGTAAGTGGTTAATACAGATGATATGTTCCTACAGAGGAAGAATGATAACAAGTTCAGTAATTATGGGGAATGGGAATTAAACTTGACAAACTGCATGGGCACAGTAGAATTGCAGTCATGAATTTTGCTTTTGATTGATACCAAGAACACATAGTTGCTGGAGATGGATAATAACACTGAAATATGCATCAACCCAAGCAGTAGTTTAACTTCGTGTATGTGTGTGTCAAGTTAAATGTTTGTCTTGAAGCATATGATTATTAAAGAAATATTAACCGTGGCCTGCAGAGGTCAAGTATGAATAGCTGGACACCTGCTATAGCTAAATTCAAGTGACTTTCCAAAGAATTTCTCTGAAATATGATTTTCCCTGTTTCTGAGTTCCAGAACTACTTGTGCAGCGTCTCATACAGTGATAATAATGATGGCATGAGACCCTCTTAGAGCCCAAAGCTAGCGCATGATGAAATTCATAGTGTAGTATTTCCATGTGCATTGCCCAGGAACTGGTGCAGGGCCACCACAGCTCTGCCCAGCCCATGGCCATCACCTCAAGGTGACAGGCTTTGCTCAAGCCTCCCTGTTGTGGATCTCAAGCTGAACGGGGAACGGTGCAGACCACTGCTCCTGAAAGCCATCTCTATGCAGACAGCTTGTCATCTCTGCTTAAATATTTCAGGTTTTGTGGATGCTTCATTCCTGCCTTGTAGTGAGCTGGGCTCTACCTTCTTTCTTGGCCCCTTGAAGCCCAAGACTCCTTTTCCCATATGGTCTGTGCCCAGCAACGTCAACTGGCAGGTGGCCAGTTGTTGGCCCGGTGCCTTTTGGGGCTGATTTCTTACTGGGTCTTTCTTTAGAAGCTCTTTTGGAGAAGTTGCTGCTGCTTCTAATTAATCTCACAGAGGGCTGGGCTCACTCTTGGACCTTAATGATTAATAGTGTTTGATCAATTTTGTACTGATTAGTGTTGGTCATTCCAGGCTTAAAAAGGGTAACTTCTATCTGACTCACTAATGTTTTGTGGCTGTAAATTCTCTTTTAGCACATTAGCACTGCTTTGTACCATGATATTTGATGGATGATTGTGTATGTTATCTCTAGCCTATTTTCTCAAAGTCTCAGCCCAGAAAAGCAGCGTGCTCTACTCTCTCCGGGAATATTGCAGAGTACCTTCATTTTCAGTCATAACCACATTTAGACATAGTGCTGCTGTTTTAAATTGGGGTAATGAAATCTTGACAAGTGGTTTGGACAAACACAACACAAGCAATAACAGAGGCTTTAATAAAATGAAAGGATTTCCAGGGAATACCTTCATTTCTTCCCTCCTCCAATTTAATTCTTTCTGAGAATAATCAGACCATAACACAAGACTAAATTCAAGAGACGAAGTTCAGCTGGAGAGGAAATAATGTCCATAAAATGTTTTCAAAGGTTGCTCGTTTGTTTGAAATGAGTTTTGTGAGTTGGACTGATGTGCCTTAAATACTTTATAAGCAAAAATAATTTGCACTTGAAGTACCTTCTCATCTAGGGATCTCAAAGTGTTTGAGAGGAAGGGGGAAGGATGACTGTTGTTGCTGCCTGTTGCCAACTAACAGCAGATGGCTGAGTCTTTCGAGGCAGCTCCTCCAGACCCAGTTCCAGCGCAGTGCAGGTTGAGGGGATGGGTTTGGTACGTCCATCCCACCACCTGGTGTACGCACAGGTTGGCCATGTCTGACTTCCATGTCCTCCTCCCCGCTGTGAGCTCTCACTGCAGCTTGAATCCACGATGTGGGAAAGGTAGAAAGGTTTTGTTGTGTGTTTCGGCTGGTTATTTTAGTGCATTACTGATGCATCAAAATAACAAATGGTTTATCAAGGAAATCTCAGAGTGAGCTTCAGTTCAGATGACCAAACTAACCTTCACAGAGGTCCAGAGAAACTGCAGATGCCCAATTCCCCTGCATGGGGAGTAAGCCGCAAACGCTCAGCATTGCCAGAGCCACTGTTGCCCAGGCTCTGCTCTGAAGGCATCTGCTCCTCAACTGCCTTGGTCTGTCGTTGTGGGTGTGTGTGTCTGCGTTCCAGTTAATTTACTCGGTGGGATGGGTATCTCCTAAATCCCATAGCCTAGCAGCCAGCAAAAACTCTCCCAGAGCTCCAGGGGTAACGACTTGTCCCACTGAAACAGAGAAGAAACCCAGCATTTGTCCCTTCTGCTGCTGTGACAGCTTGAGCGCCTGTGGCACTTGAGGTGGGAAGGGAGCGGTGGCTGGGGAGGGGCTGGGGACATTGTGGACCACTCCTTAACCTGGGAAAGAACTGATTAGTTCATGCTTCTGGCTGCTGGCCGGCGGTGTGCTGACAGTTCAGGTTAGCTGATGTGACCCGGTTTGACGTCGCTCTGAAGGACATCTTATTTCTCACTTCCATGTGAGAAATAAGGCCCCTTGCTGGAGTTCCCAGTATCCACGGTTTCTCCTGGATACATAACTTAGACAGAGGCCTAACAAAAGCCAGCCTGGGGATGGTGAGACTGCGTGCTTCATTAGTACCTTTTGTGTTTCAGTGGGCAGTGGGGCAATTAACACAGGGCTCATTACACAAGAATTGTGATCGTTTGTTCTGCTTATTCATCATAGTATTTCCTCTGAGAATGCCAGAGACTGTGATTAAGTGCAGGAATAATTCATGTAGTTTCTTCTTGGAGATTTCTATCACCTTTTTGGGGTCTAATTGTTTTACAACCTTCATTCCTGATTTACTTACGGTGAATAAGAATAATGCCTTGCAGATAAACTGTGCTCTGCAGCTTCTGGTTGAGGTTATTGTCTGCTTGCACCACAGACTAGTAGCTCCTCCTGAAAAAAGCTTCAAAGCAACAGCCTCAAAGTCTAGCAAGGTCTAATGAAATCTTATGAGAACCACAAAACAAGCCAGAATAAGCCCAAGAGGGTACTTGCTTTGGTTCTAATCCCTAAGATTAATGTAAAAAACATTACAGAAGGGCTTTATTGGGCTAAAATGTCTCCAATTACCCCATTATTATGGTGTTATTGCTATTTTATAACTTCAGATGGATTTTTCTTACATTATTTATCATACACACCATGAGA
The DNA here is from genome assembly GCA_013400615.1 of Syrrhaptes paradoxus. Taxonomy (NCBI): domain Eukaryota; kingdom Metazoa; phylum Chordata; class Aves; order Pterocliformes; family Pteroclidae; genus Syrrhaptes; species Syrrhaptes paradoxus. Next base: position 44,708 of record VZTO01015604.1, read on the forward strand.
AGAGTAACCCATAATCCTTTCTCAGGGCTGGAGATGGATCTAGGAGCTCCAGTTCTTCAAAGGGCAATATGATCTTCTGCCTACCCTCCCAGCCTGAAGGTTGGGAGATGTAGGAGTGGGATTGGTGTGGATCACTGCCCTGTCTGTCCTGATGCTGCTCTTTTCCATTTCCCCTTCTCCCTCCCTCACCAATTTCCATTGGCTTGTTCTCACAATCTCTTGGCAGAAGCCAGACCTGCTCTGTTGGTAATTTCAGACACGGAGACATAGGTTGCACTTCTCCGAAACGTGTCAAAGGGCTCTGAGGGCAGCAAAGGAGGATGCACCTGGAAAAGAAAAGGCCATAAAATAGCTTCAATTTTAGGCCAATATCTTTCCTGGGCATCTCTTTCCTGCATTTATAAAACACTTCTCACTATGATGTCAATGGATGCTGTTGGAAAATCTGTGTCACATGTCCTACACCACACAGGACTACAATTGCATAAAGGGTCTTTTTGATAATCTGAAGAGAGAATTACATAGAAATGCTGTAATAAAAGCCAACCTTCCAACAGAAAATTATTTAAGATATGTACAGGATTTTTAAATCTGAGGAAAGGCAAAGACTTTTATTTCTGAGTGGCAGGATAATGTCTGGGACAAAATATCTTGTTTTTTAAAAGATGGGGAATGAAATTTGGAGGGCAGCTTTCAAATGCTTTGACCAAAAATCAGTCATAGGTTCCTAAGTCACTTAATTTTCTGTTTCAAAGTGCTGGCAGCAGTTACTGTGTAGAAGGTCTGCACTGAAAAGATATTGGTCATTTCTGCTAAAGTCCATGCAATTATTGAAGTTTTCAAATATTCGGAATAAATTAAATGAGTATTAGCTGAATATTCACAAATGGAATATTTTATTTTTTTAGAAAACTGGAAATGCACTTTGGCCACTTGTTAATGAGTGCATTAACGAATCAGGTTTTCCATTATTTGATTAGCACAGGCACTAACGTGTGCTGCCCGTGAAGCTGATGCAAAGAGGAGTGCTGGGCCCAGTCAGTTCAGAGCTGGAAGAAGGTTTTCTTATTCTGCAAAGATTTAATTTTCTTTTCCTGCTTAGCACCAAGCTGATACGAAGGCCTCTGAGTGAGAAAAATAATTGTGCTTAGGGCTCGGCATATGGAGACGTGGGGTGCAGAGCCTGCAAACATCCCAGCTGCTGGGAGAGGCTAATGCCCGAGAGGATCCAGCTCCCCAGCTTCATCCCTGCTGGAAGCAGCCACCTTCCTGCACCCAAATCTCCCTGCAGAGCTTCACCTCAGTGTCCTCCTGCACCCGCCTTGGACACAGGGAGCGGGAGCACCAAACAGCCACCAACCCTGCTGGCTGAGACAGCCGGTCATGGTCAGCAGGGAGGGACCAGCACTGTGTCTGGGGCACCTCTCCAGCCCCCCAGGAACAGGAGGAGGCTCCCGAGGGAGATCCAGGACCCAGCTGTACGTGTCTAACAGCCCTGGCAAGGTCCTAAAGCGATGCCACTGTGCTCTAGGGGAGACCTCTGCTAGCCCCTGCCCGTGAGCTCTGCCCAGGACCTATATGTGTGGTATGGAGACTCCTAGGAGTATTCAGATTCTGTTGAATCAGCAGTTTCTGATGTAAAACAGTTATTTCAGGACATATTTCCTGGCTGGTGCTGTTGCAGTATTTCAGCCTGTGCTAACACTATCATATTGCTGGCCGGGGAAGCTCATTCCACCTAATTGTAGTAAGCGTGTGGTGATGGAGATGGGAACCTAATTATAATTATCTTCATCAAATTGATTTCATTTTGGTTACCACATGGCTATTAGAGGAATGACAATAAATTTTGGTCTCTTTGATCAGGACTGGAGTTTAACCAACATTTCTAAAGTCATTAATGTGTTATGCCTCCCCCAGGCTAATGATTTGATTACCATGTGAATGGACCGGAGCCAAACACTTCAGCTATACATTATGGGTGATGGATAGAAAGTTTTGAACAAATGCATGTTGCACCTAAATACACTAGCAGTGAAACACGGAGGATGCCAGATAGCTCCAGGCAGGCAGGGAGAGACATACACCTCTAAGTTTCATTTTAAATCAGCCCTGAGCACAGAAGTGCCGAGGCACCCGGGGGAGTCAAGCCCTCCTGCCTCGGATGGACCGCCACCGTGGGTGCTTCCCTACGGCTCACCTGCGTGAGGGTGACAGAACTGCTGAACTGCCACTGGGAAGAACGTGGGACATTTCTTAGCTAAATTCTGTTCCTATATATCTATACATAAATATAGATAAAGCTATGAAATTCCATGGAATTTTGTCTTTGTGGGTTTTTAGTCTTATTTTTTGATGTGCTAAAAATAGGGGTTGCATCAAGTGGTACATCATGGTATATTATTATTTGTGCTTATTATAAAATATATGTGTGTACGTGTATATATAGATATATGTGTTGATAATATACATTACTAATGTGCTATGGCTGTCACACACCGTAACATGATGTGACACATTAATAGATTTTACATTTAAATATTCCATAATGTATTTTAATGTGTTTTATTTTAACCTGTTTCTGGCTAGCTGTCATCCTTTTTGGAGGATGACAGGCAGGGACAAGGAAAGGAAGGCAGGGAGAGGAGGAAAAGAGGATCACCCCTTTTTGGGGCAGCAAGAGGTGAGATCGGCTGAGCCTGTGTTGTGTGGCTGTGCCCGTAGGGAATGTACACAGAGACAGAGAAGATCGGCTCAATTTTTTATTTGATTTGATCAATTAACAGCAGATATTGACTCAACTTCAAGTGTGGGGGGAAAAAAATGTTGTTTGCTAGTCTAGCCCTTACAGTGCACAGACATTTGTAAAGAGACTTCAACAACAGGTTAGTGTTTATTGTCCATGTGGAGGAAAAAGGAGATCCACCTGCCTTTCCTGAAGTCTGGAAAGAGGCATGTGGGCACAGGCCTTGCTTTGCCTCCTGCCTTCTCCTGGGCTATAAACCACCCATCCTTCCTTGCAGCGTATGCCTGCTCCAGCTTTGCAGCAGGCAGCAGGAGGGGAGCAGGCAGTGAGCGATGCTGAGAGGTAGAAAATCTCAAAAAGAACCAAAGTACATTAAATGGCCACATCCGTGAATAAATACAGTTCTCTGGTTGACAGAAATGTATTAAACGCAGGGGCTCATGTCACGGTGCCTGTCTGAAGAACCACTCTGCTGTATTTCAGTGAGAACAGGCACCAAGAAGCCCCCACCCACATATCAACATGAATAACCCTCTGCACCGTGCCCTAGGTAAATGCTTTACAGGCTGCCGATAGGCTGAGATGTGCAGGTTTTCCAGCTTCTCCCGGCACATTAGCATCTCTTACTCTGCAGATGGTGCCCTCATCGCACAACATGTTTAGACATATGAAGGGTTTTTTCCAAGGAAGGGAAACGACGACACCCAGAGAACAGCAGTTTCTCCAGTGGGGAACTCTGACGCATACAGAGACCTCGCAAGTGAACGCGAGTTTCCCCAGTGTTATTTGTAAGCTCTTTTCAGTTGTGTGTGTTCACAGGGTTGTGAGGGCTGATGGTCTGAGTGTAGATACGAGGCTGTAAGGGAAGCTGCATTTGCAGGATGACCATCATTGTCACCACACAGAGCAGTCCCTTTGCCTGTGTTCCTTTTGCCCCCTGCACTGTGTTGGCACAGGTGAATGTGTGGTGCTGCAGTGAGCCAGGCTGAGCACTGGGACCTACTCTGAAATAACATCCCAGGCTAAAAACAGAAGGAAAAGGAGACCAGGTTTTCAGCAGGATCAGCTTTCCTGCTCTGCATCACCTGCCTGGACTCCAGTGCTGGGGACGTGGGGGGAATGACACAGCAAGCAGTGCCTGTTTCAGAGGCAGTCCTGACTTAAATGCAAGTAAAACTACTGCTTAAACAGCAGCACATATAGCCTTATACCCCCCTTGTTGGACAGGGGAAGCTGGTGGGTCATTTGAGTATCAGTGTCCTGGTTCAGCCTGTAGGATGGAGTCCTTAAGCAAATATAAATAAATACGTATGTATACACATATACACACACACAAACATATGTATGTGCCAAAGCTACCAGTCCCTGGACTGCAGCAGCTCCTTGGATACACTGAGGATTTTTTTCCTTTGGAAAGCAAACCAAAGGCCAGCCCTGCAGAGCTGGAGGTGGCCAGTTTGCCATTTCCCCAGTGCAGGCTGCTGCTGCCAGCGCTTGGGGAGAAGGATGCGAAGGACTGAAGGGCTCTAGTCTGTTAATTTATTTTAATGAATATAAATTAATGCAGTTTTATTTTCTCTGGCTTGCAGATATTAAAGGCCAGAGCGACTCATAAGCATGATCATCGGTGGCAATAATACATTAATCACCTCGGATGGAGGCTCCTACAGCCCTGCTGCAGGTGGGAAGGGGGGGCAGCCACGCAGGGCTGGGGCAGGGGAAGGACCACGCGTGTCTCCAGCTGCTGCAGGCACAAGACAACAAGCATGGGGCAACTCGGGTAATTTTGACACCCAGCATCCATGCAGCAGCTTGTCCCCACGTGGCTTAGGATCCCTCTAGTAGTAAAAAAAACACATCGGAGAGGATGGAGAGACTGTTAGTCTAGTCAGACAGTGATAATAATAACAACAGTGAAGTCAAGAGCTATTGCAAACCTCTCTGTAAAAGATGGAGAGCGCTGCTGCATTTAAGATGTATTTTTAGTCTGGTTTACTGTTTCTCCGTGTGTTGTTTTACACTTATCTCTATTAACAGCCAACACTTGGCAGTGCTATCAGGTGAACCCAAATCTCCTGACCTCAGTGTCACTATGATGCTAAAAACAGTTCGTCTGGGACATGATCATGTAACTTTCTGTCAGGGAAATTTGTAGGAAGAGTTGGCAAGGAGAAAGACTCAGCAGCAGCAGAAACTGAGCATGTTTATGTGAAAAAAAAAAAAGCTACAACTTAAAATGACATTATGGGCCTGGTCCTGGGACCGAGGCGCTGAACTGCTGTGACCTGTGGGGGACCACGATCCCTTCTTCCCATGAAGGTCTGGCTAATCTTGCCTGCAGCGGCTGAACAGAGTTTTTCCCCCATGAAAACTGGAGGAAGGATGACAAAAGAGGAGAGAAATTATCAGCAGGAGTAAAGTACGGCAGTCCCTGGCCAATCCCATAAGCACTAAAAGGCTTCACCAGTTTAATGTCATTTCACAGGGTAATCTTCAGCCAGCCTTGTCTAGAGACACTCGCAGCCTGCTTCAGCGCTCAGTGGTGCAAATCATTGAGCTGCACTCTGATAACACAAGGAGAGGGAATGATGAAGTGTTTTCATGTACCTTTTCATGTGACCTTAACCACCCAGTTCCCTTCATAGACTGAATTCTGCTCAGTTACACTAGTCTGACTCCTTGGAAGTCAATGGATTTGCATTAAGGTGGCAGAGTTTTACCTCAGCTGGACAATCCCATAGCGTAGTGAGACTTTTTTTTTTTCTTTTTACATTTCACTGACATTTTTGGGATAGAGTGACCTCCGCATCACCCCTTGAGTGAAAAAGGAGTTATTTTCAAAATTACCGACTCTTCACTTTTGCCACAGTTCTTCTAGAGAAACCAGTAGGCAATGAGACAAATGGATGGATCTATGAGCTACTTCTGATCTCTGCCTCGCCCCTTAAGTAACCGAAAAAGAAGATAAAAAGGTATTTTAGGAAGGTCACACACACAGAAACCAAAGCTGAAGTTGTACAGCAAATATTTCAAATAATGAGGAAGGTTCTTCAAATGTATTTCCACTTGTTAGAGGGTCAAAGAGTTACTGAGTCAGATATGAAAAAACATAGATCTGGAAAATGCTGAGCCACCACAAGAAAGTTCTAAAGCTAAGACTCAGATGGCAGTGATGGATGGTTTTGGTTTTCCAGGGAGGAGAGATGTGTCAGGGCTAAGAACCAAGTTTTGTCACAAAGAAAAAAAAAGGTTCATACGGAATCAGTTCTCTTAGCTCTCAAATTGAAACATGAATTTAGTGTCAACCTAACCCTGTTGCTTGCTGCCAGTAGTGACCCTTTCAATGATTTAAATGGCAGCAAAGTTCTGTTAGGAATAAATTCCCTCACCAAATCTCCAACTATGTACAATGTATGTTAATTTAGTCAGCCACCAAAACTTACGGTTGGAACTTATGGCTTTCTTTCTGGAATTTGAAGATGTTCACACTTAACTTTAAAAGCAGACCGATCTGTTTCACATATCTATGTACCCTATTCTTTTCTTACAGCCTAATGGCATTAATACTCAAAAGCCAGTGTTGACAATGACAGGCAGGTTGATGACTCCCAGTGTTCTGTGTGGTGGTCAGGATTTTAGGAGCCTGTAGTGTTAAGGGGATGCTAGCACCTGTTGTCACCTGTTGAGACCAGGATGTGAAAAAGCAATTTGCTTTAGAAAGAAACAATTTGCTTTAGAATCCAATTTATTATAGATTTAAGAGTTAACACTCTTAAGTGACTAAACATCTTAATTTCCTTGTTAAAATAAAATTAAATAACAAAAACAAAATAATAAAAGCAATCTGTAGCAAAGGGTACACTGTGGAAGACAGGGCTGGGTGTAGTTGGCTGGTGATGCTGGGAGGGACGAGTACTGTGGCTAAACCCCCTCCCTGCTGGGTATGTGAAGCACAGCCTGTGCTAATGCCTGAATACGGCTTTGAGGTGCCAGGGGAAGGAGAGGTAGGCACCAGTCAGCTTATCAGAAGAACTGGTCAGACCCAACAGTAGGTACCATTCCTCATATCTTTATTTTCCTTTGAAGTAGGTTATTCTGGTAACGTGTGGTGCTAAGCAAGGAGCTGTCTCCTCTTGGCTTGGATCGTTTCATGGCAGTGTAGGCTGTGAAGGCATCTGTTCAGGGCCAGAGGAGAATGAATGGGACCTTTTCCTCTCCACAGCAGAACAAGACTTTAATGGTCTAGTGGAAGTAATTCTGTATTGCAAAAGAAGTTGATAAAATAGAACATAAACCTCTCTAATAAAGGATTTAATTGCCAGGAAAGGCAGACTGAATGAAGCATTTGAGCAGAACTCTTTCATTGCTGGAAAGGCAATGATTATTAATCCCCTTTCTCCAAGGCCACGTTATTTATTCGGGATGCCGTGGAGTACTAAGAAACCATACATGTGTCTATATGTGTGCATGAGCTTGTATGTCCTTGTGTCGGTTTTTGTGTGTGTGTGTCCAAACAGACTGTCACTACCTTTTAAACAGTCTCCGATTTTCTCTGACTTCACCCAGATTTCCAACTAAACTGGTGTATCCACACAATCAAGCTGAAACTAACCAAAGTAATCAGCTCTCAGGACTGGAAAGTAGGCACAACGGTAATGAATCAAAAGGCTTAAAAAGCTCTTAAATTGCTATTTCATTCTTCAACACACAAGCATGGCTATCGAGGTTTAACTGCAGCAGAAGGACTTATTTATTTTATTTGAGAAACAAGCACTTTTCTGAAGCCCTCTATTAGTCGATATATCAGCTTGTTCATGTTTTATGTTGTTGTTTTTCCAATATACAGTTGGAAAAGAAATAACGGTGCCTGATGACGCCGGGGTGTATGCCTGTAAAGTTTTAAATGCAGTTCTGGTATTTAGCCCTTAAACTTAATGAGGTTAAACACAGAATCCGTCCATACAATTTACCCTAATGATTGCTTTGTAGCTGTTTTCGGCAGCCAAATTGTGTCCCGGTGTCTGCCATGGCCGGGCAGTAACAGCTACTTCTGGAGGAGGAAACAGGCTGGGAGCTGCCTGCTGTGAACTCGGCCGTGGCCAGCTGCCCATGAGCGGGCTGAGGGGCTGCCAGGCTGCTGGGAAGCCCCCACAGGGACCTCCTCACCTCCATGGCCTGAGCTGTGCTTGGTCCCAGCATCTGCACTGGGTCTGGTCTCAACAAGTCCTCTCCGGAGCCTCCCTGCGTTTACTTTATTTGACACCAAAATAATGATAAGTTCATCAGTTGAGGGTGGATAGTGGCACAAACAGCTTTTCTACTGGTGTAACTTCTCTCTTTTCTCTTTAGGATGGTGTCACTTTGCCATGACCAGTTCTACTGGTAGGAAGGTAACTGCTGTGTCCGAGGCTGTGGTGAGACTATGGGATATGCTGTACCTATACCCATTTAAAGCAATAACATTTATGTGTGTAAATACACTTTGAGATCTATAAATACTGAGAATCTGTTGCTTTTATTACTCAAGGAGAAAATCCACCATGGGTGGAGGAATCGGGTCAGCTCATGGTGACTTTTTTTCCACACAGATAACTTCACCCTGCAAATGCTTTCTTCTCCCCACTTCTCCTTATGCACCCAAATACCTAATGACAGATCCAAGCTAAGGAAATGCAACTGCAGCAAAGACTGAGCTTGAAAATAAAGTTGTGCATAGCCCTTGCCCTACTATTCTGGGGAATCAAACCCATGGGAAGGTCTGTGTGGGTCTGGCACCGACTTCTGCAACAGGAGCAAGCAAAGACCTGCGGGGCCAGTGAGCTGGTGGGGCAGCCTGTGAGCTGTTGGGCTCAATTTGTCTTGGAAGCAAGTCTTTGCAAGGAAGGGGACAGGGAAATATCTTTTTAGACAATTTTCACTGTTAGTGTATGTATGCTTTGACAGTGGGCGCTTCTGAAAGGCTCTGGAGGCTTTGGTAACACTAATGCACCCTGTGAGGGAAATAAACTCAAGGCACTAGGTGATACTTATACATTAATGGATGTTAAATGTGGATGGTGTCATTTGGGCTTAGTGTCACTTTGGTCTGCTGTAGCTGAATATTGACAGTTTAAAACAAGAATAAACCAAGGCCACTCCACCAATGAAGAAGGCATCTGAAGAGATGCACTGACTTCAGGACCTTTTGTCCATGACTTTATTTTTCTTAATCAGATTTATATAGCAAGTCTCATGCAATCTGAGTTTGCAAAAACATATTTGATTTTTATTAAGAAAGGTCTCAGAGAGTAATCTGGAAACATCAAATTAGAGATGGACCCAGTTCACTCTTCTTCCAGGATAAGACTGTGTCCCTGTGAGGCTTCTTCCACACCAGCGGGCACATCCATCTCTCACTACGAGTGTGGGATTCCTACAATGCATCAAATCCAAACTGAATAAAACCACACTGTCTATAGATCTACGGTGGAAGTGTGTAAAAATACATACTGGCTTTTGGAGCACATTCAAATTGATTTCTAAGCCACAGTGAAAAATGGTCAATAAACAGGGAAAGAACAACTTTACTTGGCATTTTATTCACTTAACAGAAACATTCACTTATCAAGTATCACTGAAGTGCAATTTACAGAACTTAGCAGCAAATTCACATATGTAAATTCAGGTTTATTTTATTTTGTTGTCTTTTTTCATGTTTTTTACAAATATTACAAATGTACATCCATTAGTACAGTATTGCCATTCACTCATGCGTGTTATGTACAGAATCTTCACTAAAGAATTACTACTGAGCAAGTTTTCCGTTGCTTCAGGAAATGCTGTCTGTAGGTCATGTGTGCTTCTGGGATGTGGTCCCATCACACTCCATCGCTGCAGGTAATGAGAAGTAGACATTTAAGGTCCTATTCAGCCCTAGTGGAAGCAGGTGCAACTCCATTGCCTTCAATGAGATCAGATGATGCTCACTTGCAGTGGGGACTTGGCTTAGTCCCCCCTACTACATTTGTTCCAGCAGCAATCCGGGATTGCATTTATGTATTTCTTGCAACAAAGGATAATTCAATCCCACCACAGTTTTAAATTTTTTTTTTCCTTAAAAATATCCAGGAACGGTGTTTTGTTGTCACAGTAGCTGCAACACTGTCCTGTGGAGCTCTGGGCATTAGTTGGGACAATGTCATGCCAGGGCTGAGGCAGGGTGGGTGAGGGCAGGGACATGTAAGGAGGAGCCTTGATGTCTCTTGTGTGCTAGATAAAGACTAACTTGGAGAGGAAAAGCAGAAGACACTGCTTCCCCCTGCCTCATGGATCTCTAAATGAGAAACCTTGTCTTCCTTTCTGGTTGCCCTGTGGTTTCTTTCTCTTGGTGGGAGCAGCTGGAGTCCCTGGGACCACCACTGCCAGCATCATCCACAGCTTCTGCTGCCCTTCCAGCTGTGGGCCTGACCCCCCACCTGCCTGCGGCCCCTCTGGGCACCTTTGCTGCCCAGATCACACTGGAGGTCTGCACCACTGGCAGCGCGGGACCATGGGGAGGTACTGCAAAGCTCCAGAAGGTGCCAAAAATATTCAGAATGTTAATCAGAAGATCTGACAAAGTGGTCAAAGTATTGACAAAGTTGTTACCACAAAATATTTCCATTATTGAAACGTCTCAGGTTTTTGTTTGTTTGTCTTTTTTTTTACTATTTCTACTCTAAGGATATTTTTTAAAATATTTTTGGTAGTTATTATGGAATGTATTATTTTGCTGAAAAGGTTTCTGTAAGGGGGAGCTTTGTTTTATCTAATTTAAAAATTCTAGTTTATCACAATTGTTTTTATACAAGACACTATAGATACATCTTGTAGTTTATAATCTAAAAATAAAATCTCATCAAAATACTGTAGCTATTCTATTGTGGGCATCAATAAACAACGTATTTACTGTATATGGCTCTCCAAAGATGATAAACCCTATACAAAGAGCATCTATCTTTATTGATAGGAACAGTTTCCCGTGTAAAGGAAATTACATGGAAAAATATGAGCCTTGTGTTGTTTGAAAAGTAACTCAGCTTGACAATTCTGAGAAAATACCAAGACAATTATCACAAATCAGTAGCAGCATGTTATATACAGATTTAAAGAGAATCACAGGAATAAAAAGAAAACAATAGTTATATACCCGCAAATCCTGTCATTTAAAAACCCCAAAACGGAAAGAAATACACAGGGTGTTTGAAGGTTAGTTCTGCTGTGGGACTACCAAAGCTCAGTTCTCCCATGACTGTATCTTCTACATTCTGATGAAGTTTGGGATGGTTCAAAGATGAGATTATATATCAGACCAAGACACAGTTATGAAGAAAATATTTAACTGTTGGGTGCTACTCGTCTCCTAACTGAAAAACCCCACCTACTTTTCATACTGCATACGAATGTGAATAATAATAATAATAATACTTGGCATTTACACAGAGCTACAATCTGAAAGCTCTCACATTGAGTAAGACCTTACCCAAGCCTGTAGCTGCATCTGCTGCACAGATCAATCGGACTACGTGGGGAGGTAAAGCTCACTGCAAGAGTGACAGAATCTGCCTTTCACCATTGCATATGACCAGAGCAAAGGAACCCTTTGTTCCTGCCAAGTTCCTTAGATGTGAATTATTATTATCCCCATTTGACAGATGGAGAAACTGAGGCAGGAAAGAGCCAGCTATCAAATGTGTGCTCTAGTTCAGGATGTCTTAGTTGTGGTTACCCAACCCAGCAATCTTTGAGATGTACCTCGGAGCATCCTGAGCTCACATTAACTTAATTTAGAGCTGTGGATCCACATGAGCTTTGAAGACTGAGGCTCTGGGTCCTGGCTCCAGTCTGCCTGATTTTAGGCAGCTACCTGCAGAGCTGCCTCTATCATCATCGGTCTTCACCAGCATCCCCCTGGAGTTGCGCATTTCTGCAGGCAGCGCAGGGATGAATCGCCCTCTTGAAGAGCATCTGCATCCCGGCTGGTGTTTAAAGGGCACGTGTGATGCACTGGGCTCAGATAATTAAAATCTGCAGCATGCAAAACTTGTGGCCAGATTGGAAGATTTGGTGGGAAGTGGTTTGTCTAAGGTGTCAGAGGGAACAAGCCTAAATCCTGACGCCTGGCTTTTTGCTCAGAGCCAGCAGTGGAAAACAGAGTTTAAGAATGATGCATATCTTTGAGGTCCAAATTCTTGCTCGCAGATATAGGCAGCTAACAGGAAGATTTCTGCATAGAGGTTAGGCACCTTTTTTTGTGGATGATTATGGATGCTCTGAAACCTGCTGCCATGCCGTGTGCCTGGGGGGCTTCTGTCTTTGCTCACTGGTTTCCACTATTCAGTGATGACTCTTGCACTGATTGTGTGAAGGAAAACAAACTCTGTTTTGGATCAGACAGGTGGCCCTGCTAATGCCTCAAATCAGTAATAACCAACAGCAAGAAACAACGAAAAGCAGAATCTTTGTGGGGGTGGCACTATAATTTGGGCAGGTACATTCTTTGGGAAGGGATAATGAAAAAGCAGTTTTCTAAAGTCAAGGTCAGTGCATCAGATATATTTCTATTTACGTATTTCCAATACAGAATTAAAAGCAAATATTCCCATGGAGACTGCTATTAAATCTCAAACTGCTTCCATTCTCTTAGCTCGCGGATCCTGCTTAGCCTTCTCTCCAGCTGATCTGATCTGCTCACGTAGCAGAGGTGTCAAGTGATTTAGACAGTTAGTAGGAACTGATCTTGCTCTGGGGGTTTCTTCACCCAGGTGCCCAGACCGGCTTTCTGAAACGCTTTAAACAGCTGCTGCTTGACAGACTGGTATGTCTGAGCCACCAGCTTCGCCTCGCTGTACACTGATGGCATGTCTCCATGGCTTGGTGTTCGTGTGCTCAGCTGCAGAATAAAAATCAGAGAAGGAGAAAAAATAAAATAAAAAAAAAATCAACCAATGAGCCAAAAGAAACAGGAGGCTTCAGTAGCTGTATAATCTTCCTGTCTACATTTCATAAGCAATAAGCAAACTATCACTGTGCTTTGTGTGTTTGCTTTTGGTTTAACAGCAAAAAACCAGGGAAGCAATAAATGCCTGTGACATGGTTTTGAGCCATTGTGAAGAGGAATGGGGTAAATAAACAGCTTTGCCTTGGAGCGGACATACACAGTAGCAAATCTTGGTGTGTTTTACAAAGGCAAAAACCCACTTCTCAGTTAAGATGATTTTTAGAAAAAAAAAAAAAGGGAAAAAATTATTTTTGGGGATCTTTACAGTATATGCTCAGTTTAGCTGGGGAAGTGGAGCAGCTCAGTGCTTCCAAGTAATGCCAAGAGACACGAAGAAGGGTCCCCTCCCACACTCACCCCTTTTCCCTCTTTATGTGTTAAAGAGATGCTGTGAAACCTGCCCAGGACAAGGCAGAAATCAGGCATCAGGATTCATGCTGGTGCAGGAAAGCTGAACGCTGTGCCAGGACACCGGAGCCACCCGCCGGGAGCAGCCTCTGGAGACAGCGACGTGCATCCGCGGCCCCTTGTCACCCCGAGCATGCTCGTGGGAGCAAGAGCCCTTCACTTTGCATACGGACTGAACAAACAACCTCCTCTGACCTGCCCACATCCTAACAGTGCCGGACCAGCAGTGAGGCTGTGATGTTACACGAGAGGAACCGCAGTCTGGAAAACACCTTGGAGCATGCAAGGGGGTGAAAGTCCAGCGCGTACAAGCCAGGGAAATAGCACCCTGCAGGGAAACGCACCCTCAGAGCACAGCTTTGGCAAGCAAACAGCACTCTTTCTCTTCTCTCTAAAAAGGAGAGATGCTGAGAGACAGATTAAAGGAAAAGGCAAACGTGCAGCCAGAGATGAGCTGCTCTGGTCCAGGAGGCACCAGCCTGGCACACCGCGGGCTGCATGGGCCAGCCTGTGAGGGAGGGTGACACTGCGGGCCTGGGTGGCAATGGGCCATGGGCTGGCCTGGCCGGCGGGGGCTCCCCTCCAGCCGCCCTTTTGTTCCCCAGAGGAGGACACCGATGACACTATCAAATGTTTTGTTTTGTCAAAGTGCCCTGCTCAGCCACGACATACTCCTTCCTGCTCACCCCAGCCCCATCCCTGGTGCCAGNTCATTTTCATGCAGGAAAACTGAACGCTGTGCGGCCCCTTGTCACCCCGAGCACGCTCGTGGGAGCAAGAGCCCTTCACTTTGCATACGGACTGAACAAACAACCTCCTCTGACCTGCCCACATCCTAACAGTGCCTGACCAGCAGTGAGGCTGTGATGTTACACGAGAAGAACCGCAGTCTGGAAAACACCTTGGAGCATGCAAGGGGGTGAAAGTCCAGCGTGTACAAGCCAGGGAAATAGCACCCTGCAGGGAAACGCACCCTCAGAGCACAGCTTTGGCAAGCAAACAGCACTCTTTCTCTTCTCTCTAAAAAGGAGAGATGCTGAGAGACAGATTAAAGGAAAAGGCAAACGTGCAGCCAGAGATGAGCTGCTCTGGTCCAGGAGGCACCAGCCTGGCACACCGCGGGCTGCATGGGCCAGCCTGTGAGGGAGGGTGACACTGCGGGCCTGGGTGGCAATGGGCCATGGGCTGGCCTGGCCGGCGGGGGCTCCCCTCCAGCTGCCCTTTTGTTCCCCAGAGGAGGACACCGATGACAATATCAAATGTTTTGTTTTGTCGAAGTGCCCTGCTCAGCCACGAGATACTCCTTCCTGCTCACCCCAGCCCCATCCCTGGTGCCAGTCAGGTGCAGTCCCGCTCTCCTGGCCTCAGAGGAGCAGCTGTATCGTTGTGGGGATTGATCAACACATCTGGGAGAGTGGGGAAGGGGAGGAGAGTGGGCAAGCCATAGCACATGCTTCAGTCAGCTAACTTGGGTGAGACTGGCAGTGGTTACGTTGGGAGTCTAAACCCCTGTGGGACACTGAAGGGCAGCAGATGCCTTCAAGGCAATGAGAAATACTTCCCTCAGGTCTCTAAGACTTAGTGAGTTGAATACTCCCCTCAGAGTCAAAGGGATACTTTGGGTGAGATGCATAAAATATTCCTCAGTTGTGCTTGTACAGTCAGTCAGTCAACACTCTTGGCTTCTGACTGCTCATCTGAGCACAGCTCCATTGCCAGGGACAGTCATCACCCATCTCCCCTCTGAACCCGCCTGGGTTTCTGCCCTTGGCTTTCTCCGGACCCTCAGCTCCCACGGCTGACCCCAAAGACTCTCAGCTCCTGGTCCTGTCCTGGGTCTTGCCAGGAGGGACGTAGGACATCGTGTGGATGCTGCAGCTTCATCGTGAGGTTGTTAAAACAAGGTTGACTCGGGGGTAAGGACTAGCCCACCTAGGGCTGGCAGTGTTCTGTCTGTACACCAGACCTACCTTGCCATGCAGCTTTGCCCACCGAGCGAAGAACATGTGCTTGCAGAGCCGTGAGGGACTCCCGCAGGTCCTCTTCCCTGTCGTGGCATTGATAACCTCCAGGTCGGCGTTCCCCACAATCCAGTTGACACTGAAGCCAGGAGATTTTCCAGGCTGCCGAGCGTCAGCGTGGCTAACCCCTGGCAGGAGAGAAGGACACCAGTAACATCCAGTGCTCAGAACCTTCAGAGGCTGCTAACATGTGGTGGGTCACTGTGGCACATGAGACCTCCTTGAGCGAACGCTGACATTGTGCAGTGCACATGCTGTTGTCATCATCGGTTAAATGTTACCAATTCGAGTACCTTAGAGAGACATAATTCAGCAATACCTATAGATCTTCTTCCACCCTGCAGGCAACCTTTTCATTAGCCTAAGGAAAGCCATTAGATTGCAGAGTGTGATACTGACAGCAGAGTTACGGTTGCTGAGTGAAATCTTTCAGCAAGGCTTTAATGGATAACTGGTCTTTTAAAGGAACTAAACAGCAAAGTGCTTTTGCCATGGGTTCATCCAGGTGAGCTTTCCATGGTCCAGTGTATTTATCTGCTATTAACTGCTGGGGCCTTTGCTCTGCCAGGAACTCTGGATGGTAGGGGGTACAAACCAGTGATAGGAAAATACAAAACATGCATTTCATCATCACAGAGAGTTTATTAGCTCCAAGTTAATAATCATCCTGTAGATCTCACAGACCTACACAGAAAACTCTTGCTCCCCACCATGTATCTGCCTGCAAGATGCACCCTACCCTGTATGGGTGCAACAATCTCTTCAAGAGCTAATGTCCTAATGGCAGTATTTTGGATATCTTCAAGTGGAATGCATTTCATTTAATTTTAGACAGCTACAGCAATGATGTTTTTTTGGTCACCTGGGGTGACTGCATGACCTTTGTGTCACTGACATGGCCAGTTCTGGATATCTGAATCACATACTGGAGTCCACTGCCTCCATAGGCGAGATGTCCCTTGGCTCTAAATGCAGATCAGGGCTGCGAGGTCAGGTGTGAGTGTGTACACGAGAGAGAGTTATTTTTAATCAGGTAAATTCCTGTCTCTTCTTAACCATTTAGTGTAGTTCAACCTTTCCATAAGTCCCATTGCTTTCTCATGTCTTGTACCTGAAACCAGGGAAGGATTAGTCTTTGCAGGGAAATAAGAGGAATAAAAGAAAGTGGTTGGTTTATTTTCCAGCACAGGACAAATGCAGCCAAGTGAGCTCTGCCTTGCCCTGCTCATTAGTGCTTTTGTGAGCAAAGAATCAGCACTGGGAGCTTCCAAGGCTGGAAAAGACAGAGGGACCTGAAGCAGTTTGAACGTTTTGGAAAATGTGGGCACTGGATGATGTGTCTGGATCCAGCTGTTGAGTCCCTCTCTACTAATTTGCTGTGTGGGCCACTAGCCTGCAAACCTGGACAACAAAAACCAGTGTGGGGAGCAGGCAGGTGAGGCCCTGCTGGTGGGCAGGGGCTGCTGGCAGAGCTGCCCCGGCACAGCCCAGCGCCAGGGCTGGATCTGTTTCCAAACGGCAGCTCCTGCCAGAGCCCCTGCCTGCAACAGCTCCAGCAACAGCTCACGGTTTGCACAGCTTGATGAGGACCTGCTTTAGTTGCTCCTGGGTGGACAGCAAGACAGAAAGGTCCTTTGCATTTTTCTGCTGAAGGGTTTCAAAGATATTTTGCAGAGAGGGAGAAGTACTAATGCGGGCTGTTCAGAGAGCAGGAGATTAAAGAAGAGAGATCAAAGCCCGTCCTTTCCAGAGTGCCCCTTCTTGCACAGCATAAGCAATTGCTGATCTCAAGAGGAACGGGAGGAGACAGGAGCTAGTGGGAACCCAGCATCCATTGCTGCATTTAAACATACTGAGCTTGGTAAGCCCCTGGGTGAGAGCAGGGAGAGGCAGAAGGCTGTGCAGGGTCAGCCATGGCAGAGATGCTGCCTCTGGAGACAGCTCCTGCCTCCTGCTTGGGGCCTCTCAGCATCATGGGAAGCAATGTCGGTGAAGGACATGCTCCATCTGTGCTCCTTCCAGTGCGGTCCCCTCTGCCCTGGGAGGGAGCCACCAGAGCCCAACGGCACTGAGTGTGCACAGAGAGAGAAAGGTGGCCTTCGAAGGGAAAAATTACATGGCACAGCCACTTTGTATCAGTGGCAAAGCTGGAATTGCATAAATCATCTCTGTCACTGGGACTGAACTTGCTACCGTGTATAGAAGAGAATTACAGCTAAGTCACAACCTCAGCCAGGATTTGTAAACACATTCATGTCGTATTAATACCCCTTTCAATTCTCAACCCCCCCTCCCCGCCCGGAGATAACAGATTAGTCTGCATCTAAAACTCCAGTTCACCTAGGCAACAGGATATAAACTGAGAGCTTGAAGATCAGACAGCTCTCTGGCACTATTCATATGCCTTTATATAAAACAAGATGCAAACAGATCAAAATTGGCTGTTTGACACTATGCATCAGTGTCTGTCAAGATAGCACCCAAAAGCTCAAAGGACTGAGTGTCAAAAAATGTGACTGCAAACACCCTGCCACGCAAAGTTGCCACAAGCCACTAAATAAATATAAATGCTGTGAGAACACTGACCAGAGGAAAAGAAGGAAAGGCCGCACAGAGGACAGAGCAGGTTGTGGGTGACCATGAGATGGGGGCTGTACACCCCTGCCCAGCTTGGGACCTCCCTCTGCTCTTGGTGGACTACTGTGAGAGCCAGGAGCTTGCCCCCGTGCCTGGAAAACCCTCCGTGCTTGTTTGGCTTTCATGCTTTCTCGTCCCAGCTCTCATATATATGTACACATATTTAGGCAAGTAGAAGATTATTTTCACATCGTTTTCAGAATGCAAGAAAAGAGGCTTCGAAAAAACCCCCAGGAGACTCATGACAGACACAAATATAGAGCCTAGGTATATTCTCTGATTGCAGTTGTTGATCCTTTTAAAACACATTTTCATGTTTCTCTTTTGACAAATAATTGTTCTGATTTTATTTGAAAGGTAACACCCAAATAATCTAGCCTATTTTCTCTCCCTTATGCAAAACACCATCCTTAAAACCAACACAACAAAGAGTAGAATAGGAGACTGCAGAAACTGGAAGGAAAAGTCTTTGTACAAATAATATAAACTTGAGTATTGTGGAATATTAACTGAAATCTGTTCTAATTCTCCTCTCTTCCCTAGCAAAGCCTCATGCCTCTTCAGGATACCTTCTAGCATGGCCTCAGTCTTAAGAGAAAAGGAAATAAAAGTGACACACGGCTTTTCTTTCATCTAAAAAACACACCCAAAAGTAATCCCAGGGAATGAGTGGATATCCATCTGGCTGGGAGTGGTGTGAGTGGAAAACCTCACTGACTGTTTTTCTGTGGGTCCAAGGAGCTATCTCAGGGTATTTCCTCCCACACTGTGACCCTCCTCTCCACTGAAATGTTTGTACCACTATGATCAAGTGACAAACCCGGCATCCTTATAATTGAAGGACTCCTGTAATTCGAAATCCCTGGCTGGTCTGATCTCTGAGAGGACCACGGGAAGGGGAGTTGCCTGGCTGAGGGTGCTGAGGTTTGCTCTCTAACACATTCAGCCTGGCTTTTGCTAGGTGCCCATCTCCTTAGTCACAGGCTATGTTGTCAGCAGTTTTCCAGGTAAAAAAAAAGCAGCACAAGCCTCAGCAATGCAAGTTTTAAGCAGTATTGGCTCCCTGGGATTTGTGAGGGAGGGAAAATTACAAATAACGGCTTTAGAGACAAAAACAATGTAGACAGAGAGAGACAGATTCCTCCCACTGCTTCTCCTGGGCTGAAGAAAACCCACAAACACAACTGAAAGCAAAGTGAAAGCTTTTCCAAACAGAAGTCTCAGGGAAGGAAGAAGCCAGCCATGAAAAACATGGATATTTAAAGTGACACCACAGCCCCTCTGATGTATTTCTAACTCCCTTGAAATCTCTGGCAATGACTCCTGGACATAAATTCACACTTGGACCCAAGTATGAGCCATTACTTTTACTCCACTAGGTCAACCCAGCAAAACAATAGCTGTTCCGCGGTTAAATATCTTATTAAATCACTTATTGTGCTTTCAGCCCTTGAACAGTTCAAGTGGGTTTCCCTGTACATCCTGCAGACGCAGTGCAAGTGGGTGTGAATTTGATCTTAATGTATGGATGGACGTATAAGGAGTTAGGTCTCCACAGAGTGAGATCAGCTGCCCCAGTGGGAGATGCAGAGGCTTCTGGCAAACAGGGGTGTGTTGCCAAAATAACAGCCATGCTGGGGAAATGGGGAGATTTTTCTTGACCAGCTGAGAGTCCTTTCCTTCCTCCCATGATGTGGTGTGGGAAGGAAGATGTGGCTGAGTTGTGCCCAAGCTGGTCCAGGAGGGACAGGAGGGGGCAGAAGCATGGAGCACAGTTTCCTGCGCGCTTGCACTGCAGCTTCAGCTACACTGAAGAGTTAAAAAATTGAGATAAGCTGTTCCAATAAGGATAAGCCTTTTGACCTACCCACCTTATAACATGTACATGCACATCACACTTACCAGATGTACTAAACCACACAGAACCTGAGAATTTCCCCAGTGGCTAAACTATCACTTCTGCCTCAGCCAAACTAATTTTGTCACAAGGACACATAAAAAAAAAAACAAACACCATTAAATAAAGAAGGGATAAAATAGCACTCTCCTAACCAAAGAACCTAGAGGACTTTGAAAGACCTCCCATTTCTGTAACCCAGGAAAAAAAGTAGGCATGGGCTAATGGTTTACTTACAAACAAGCAAAATTTCCTGTTGGTGACTGGCACAATCAGTGACGGGAGAGGGGATCATTTGTCTTGCAGGCAGGTGTTTGCTTACCACTGAGAAGCAGCTGATTGCGCCGGTATGAAGCTGGCAGTTGACCAATGTCTTCTATTCTATGGCTCATTACCCGCGAAAGGTGACCAGTGTGACAGAGGCTTCCCACAATGATGCTGTGCAAGTACATGGGTTCGATGAAGGAGGTGAGGAGAGCACCTTGGAGCCCAAGGATGTTCCATCTGCAAAAGAAATTCAGGAGCAATAAAACACACGGGTGGAGGAATGGCCACAAGGGAGCTGCCCTGGGAAAACCAGCAAAGGCCAGCACATGGAGGGACGAGGGATGAAACCATTCCTGTCCTACGATGCTTGAAGCACTGCGCTGTTATTACACGCCTGTGGACTGAATCCCTCTCTACGATGGTTTTAGATTACCGTGATTCCACGGACTTAAGGGATTTCTGTCTTGTGTTATTGCAAACAGAGGCCTCCTGCTGAGAGCTATTCTTTATAAAAGCATTTTGTGTTTGTTGAATGTTCATTTAGCATGGCTTTAGCATTATGCTTGCAATGATAGAACTAGAATGAGTGCTTTTGTTATTCTACCTTAATTTACTGTTTGTTATACATTAGTACCCACCCCTAGTCATACAGCCAGGATTCAATGTGACTTAGGTGGCCAAAATTCCCACAAAATTGTTGTGAATAATTTTTGAAAGCCTCATAGGCTGACGTTTCCCTGCACAAATGATCATGCAGATATGAAGACATCCATAAGAATCACATCCTGGTCCTGAAGAAAAAAACAAGAACTAAGATTTTAGGCAATTTATTTGTAACCAGTAGTTGGACCTACTCCAAAGTGTTCAGAGTGATGGATATGTCTCACCCTGTTGCTCTCTTAAAGGTTCAACAGCATGATGGTGGGAACCTTGGGGCCTTCACTCAGTTCATGACTGTGAGCTCCATCCTGTTGCTGTTGGATTAGTTGCCAGTACTGCCCTGCATTTTCAAATTCTATCAATTTTTACATCAACCTAGGCATAAAAATGACAGGATGCTTGCTCTAAATTCTTCAGGGGACTGAAGAATTGGTCAGTCTTCCATTGGTTAATAAGTGGAAAAATTAAAAAGGGGAAAGAAGTCATGATGCAGTTATCTTCTTGGCAAACCGATTTAGCTCAGCCCCTCTAACAAGAGGTTGTTCCCCACCACACTAACATGCTCTTGTACACTTGGATAATGTTTTTATATAAGTTGAATGCTGTCAATCTCTTTGAATAGTTTTGAGTTTAGGAGTTCAAACTGAAAATGCTTCACAAAATGTAGTTTTGGAGAGCATATTTTGGATCATTAAAAATCGAAACACCGACAACTTTTGGAACTCCGTAGCTGACTGAAGGAGAGGGCAGGAGGTGCCTGCTATTTAAGGCAACATACAGTGGCTGCCATGCTAAATAATGTGTTTAAAGCACAATCTCCATCAGCAGCAAGCATTATGTAGCTAATTTCTTACATCATTGTTCTTTTCATTAATTAACATTTCTCAACCGTTAGTGCAATTATTGCAGTGCCTCTGTGCTGTATGTCTCTTTTCATGATTAATAAGGAGTCATTATATTTCCCTTTCCTGAAGCAGTCAATTAACACAGAATACTTTCCATTAATTACTGAATGTTTAAAACCAGCATGCTGTACCTGGAGAGCAATCTGCTCTAGGAACCTGTGACACCAATTGCTTTAAAAAGTTCTCCTTAAATTTTATTCCAAAAACACAAGCAATTTAGCTGGCTGTATTAATTTGCCTCCAAAGCAGGGCTGTGAATGAGAAACATCTTTTAATCTCATGCAAGAAAAGGCAGCCATCTGGCTGCTGAGGATTTCAGAGTCAGACTCTCCCTGTCTCCCTCTGTAAATGCAGGTCATTAAAGTAATGTGTTCATCTACATAAAACTCAAATGGAATATAAAAGGTAATATTTATACACAAACAATTTAGTCCCACAATTTAAACACTCATTGGGTTTATGAAACATTTACTTTAGTGGACCAGATTTGCATAACTTCATTTGGGGAAAAAAAGTGTGGTCATTCCTGCAAATAACATCACTTTTAAAGGAAAGAACTAGCTGCCTCTTTGAGTAAATATCTTACTGTGATGCAAAATTAATAATGCAAGCTTAAGAAATAGAGTTCAGCTAACAGTACTATGCCTCCGACCAGCTTCTAAGGCAAGTAAAAAAATTAGACAGGGATATCTTTGTCCAGATGGAAAGTTGTAAGATATCAGTGTTATATTCAACATTTGACATTTCCTTAAAAAAAACCAAACCCTTGTATATTTGATTGAAGAGAGAAAAAGGCAGCTAAACAGAAAAACAACTTATGTTCAACAGGATTTGAATTTTAGCAATATGCACATCACAAGACATCATCCCAGCTTTATTTACCAAAATAGGGGATTGTGTTCAGATCATAAATTACAAGGTAATAATGATTATTTAGTTTAAATTCTTTGCAAGGAACCTGCCTTTTCTTTAGAGATATTTCTTTGCCTAATTCTGATCATGTTCATCCTAGTGTAAAAAGGGATTGGGATGTTGATGGAATTACATTATTGGAAATCACAGTGTAAGTACGATCAGGTCATCTCCTATGTATTAAAAGCATTTCATAAATATTAGTTAATTCTCACAATGCTGCTGTGATTTAAAAGCCCATTTTTATATACCCTGGGGAACCAAGGCAGAAAGGCAGTGCGATTTGCTGAAGTCTGCTGTGTTATTCAGAGGCAGAACTAGAGTCCATGGCTTCTAGATACAATAGTTGTTACTCAAGACAAACCTGCTTTCCCATCCCAAAAGAAGACCCAAGCAAGTGTCAGGGGCAATGAAACTTGTACGTCAGCCATGGAAGGTTTTGACTTCAAGGTATAAGTAGATATAAGACCAACTGGATGGAAGGGCCAGACCAAAAAAAACCAAGGGAGAAGAAACATAACAAAGAACAGAGGGCATGAGAGCCATTCGTGCCTGATGGGTAGAAGCTGGTGTAAAAAGAGACTGTCCCAGATTCAGGCAGCACCCTATGGCAGGAAGGACAGAGAAATCAGAAAAAGTGCTGAAATTGAGAAGGCAATATTCTGGGGACACTGCTTGCTGGGTCTTCTTGAGCATGCCCAGGCTGGTGTCCACCGTGGTGGTGGTGGTGAAACGGGATGAGGGTGATGGCACTGCCACCTCTATGCTGGACACTCCCCCATTGGACACAGCACTGCTTTAGCAGCATTCATTCAGAGAAGAGGGATGAAAAAGCAGAGAAGGAACTTGGCTTTCAAGCGTAGCCCAGGTTTGGCAGTGTTTGGCCAGTTGTTTCTTTCTGGAAAGCAGCCCTGACCAGGTGCATGAGTCCCACTAGGTCAGCACGAGCCCTAGGCAAAGAGGGGTTCTGGGCTGGCCAAAACAAGACCCTTGCACTGCTGCTCCTGTCCTCCAGAGCACAATAAAAACACTTAATGATGGGGGAATTTTTTTGTTACTCATTCTGCTTCTGTTCTGGGGATAAAAAGACCTACCTGGAGGGTAGCCAGGTCAGTATTTTGCATAAACAATAGATTGACAAATATTTGGGGGAAGGTCTTTCATCCTGTGTGTTGTGCATCCCTTGACCAACACACATGGCTAGTGTACTGACTTAGTCCTTTGATATGTGCACATCTGTGGGATTATTTGTACCTAGATGACAGGGAAAGATCTGTCTGAACAACAGTGAAGCTATCAATAAGGGTGTTCATTTCTGAAGGAGCTATTTCTCTGTAGCCTAATTTAGGTCCATAAAAGTACCTGTGTTCCCATCTGTAACAAAGTGCTCTTTTCAAATGTGGTTTTTCAAAATATGATTATTATTCAGAGCAATGCAGTGTTACATTTTGGGTCCTCAATATATCAAAGTGACTTTTCTCGCTATGAGGAAATATGCTGGGTCATTCTGAATTTTCCTAATTGTGCAAGATTTTAAGGGCTGTTTTCAAGGGCACGCATCTCTCTAATAACTTCTATGCTGTGCCTTTCATAATAACCCTTCCAATAAAGCAAAAATCAACCCACTGCTCCCTTAGTCGCAGATCTCTTTTTAAAAAAACTCCGAATCTTCAGCAAGCAGGATCAATAAAACAAAATGTCTCCCCTTTTCACTTAAATATGGGAGTTTTGGTGCTTTAAATGAAAGCAAAGCATACCCTTCCTTTTGTTCAAACAGTGGATATTACTGCACTGTTTACAAAGACAAAATCCCACGTCTGGTTTTCAATATAGATAATCCTTGAATAAATATATTTTTGCCTGTTTGTCAATCACAGAAATGCCAGCGATGAGCTGGGAGGCATCCCAGAGCAGGCAGCCTTTCTTTAATTAGCCGTCGTGCTCTCCCAGTCCTGGATGCGGGGCAGTGGGGGTGAGCCCCTGCGGAGCCTCCACGCAGCTCCCAGGCTCCTGGAAGCCCAGGGCCACCGGTGAGGTGTGCAGGGAAATGTGTCCCCACGCCAAAACCGCATCCCAGCCTCCACACTTGCATGCTGTAGCATCATCTCACCATGTGAGGTGGCCGCAGCCCCGCCCTGGGACCCACCAAAATACAGATGATAAAGTACTGAGGAAAGGGCTTGGGGGCAAACTCGCGGGGGTGCAAAGGGCTGCGGCCTCACACAGGTCTGCATGAGGCTCCTTGCCCATCGCTGGGACACAGTGTGACACCTGGAGCCCATTTGCTGAGTATTTCCAGCACCAGTTTGCACATAGCATTTCTCAAAGTCGAATGCTGACGCACTCCTGCCCTCAAACCCATTTGAAACTGGGACGTGAGGGAATTCGTATGATGCTTCACAACATCTCAGGGAACTGTGTCCACCTGCCACTGAAGCTTGGTGAGACCAAAGTGTGTCCTTGGGACCTTTGGAAACCTTGCCCATTAAAAACCGCTGCTGATGAATTTCAAAGCTTATTTTGTTAAGGCTTTTTATAAAAGACACTTCTGTTTTGGTCATTATGAAGAGCTGTAAGTCTTACCCGCTTGGCATGTTGTTAACCGCCTGTACCACAGTTTCTATTACCAATATTTCCAGCTACGCTTCACATGATATAAATTGTTATTCACGGTGGCCTGTGCTCAGCTGAACACCTGCGGTGTTCCTATTTATATGACTATTTAGCCATTATTGATTTGGAAACTGGAACTAGTGCATTCGTTTTTGATCTGTATTTTAACAGTAGGTGGTTTATATATGTTTTCTGGAACATACCTTGTGGTAAAAGATTGAAATTGAAATCTCAGTAACGCAGAAAGGGGTTAAGAGAGAGAATTACAGATCATGTGCACAAATCATCTCTAATTGAAGATCTAGCTGTGTTAATTGATTTTCATTTACATTAATATGCAGCCTTTGAAGTAGCTTTTCTTAAGAGTTACCTTGTCAGGCTCAGTCAGAAGACAATGCCTCCGGTCGACAAGTTAACGCTAAAATAGATCTAAGAATGCCAATTTCTAACACTGACTTTTAGTCTCGCCTTTTTATATGCTACATTTAAATACAGCTTAATGTGCTCAAATCTTCTTGTAAAATGCTACTTCAGACTCCCACTGCTAAATCCTGAAACAGTGCCGTAAGGCGACATTACCTTGCAATACTCTGAACGTATGCCCAATAAAGATTCCTTCCTGTTTTCTAGCTCGTGGGCCCAAACACTCCACAAACCTCAGCCACGGCACAAAAACAGACTGTCAGTGCTGTAGTTTGGAGGTCCTTTGTTATTGTTTGTGTCATTTTACAGATGAGGTATTATTTAGATGTTCGAGGTCTTATTTAACCTCTGGGCTTAATGTCACTGTTTTTGTGAAGTACAAGGAAGTGGAAGACCATTAACCTGGTGGCAAGAAAATACACAGTCTTTTAAAGGTGACCTTTTGAGAAGCGGTAGTAAGAAAACAATTTTAAGGCCAGAGCTTACAAAATAAACACTGAATTCTGGCTTTTATTTGATGTGTAAAGACAGTGTTTGTGAAGATTGTTCCCTCCAGTCCTGCACCCTGGGAAGTATGGTCCCCAAGCCTGCGCCCTGCAAGGGGAGCTGCAGATGCTCACTTCTGAAAGAGGACCAGTGCCACGGCTCATGCATTTACAAGTATGTCTCTACACTATTTGTGTGTGTAGCTGTAAGTCTGACGCACAGAAAGCTGGCATCTCTACAAAGTAAATATATCAGGTAAATATCCAGAGCTAAGGTCTATCAAGGAAGAGGGTCTTGGGGAAGAGCAGTGGGTGCACTGCACAACTCGGTCCCTAATCAGACACCCATATAAGAACTCATTTTTTAAATGAACCTTACTGTTGAGTGGTTGGATCAAGATCTTCAGAATAATTGTCATGTGCATGGTAAGGGAGGGGATGTGATGACACAGGACTTGGGAACACCTGTTTATGCTGCAGGTCTGCTGTGCTGTGGAGCGCCGTGGTGGCCTCCTCCGCATGCTCCCAACTCTCTTGCACTTCTCTGCCAAGCCACAGGCAACGGCCATCATTAAACCTTTCTGTGCAGCTATTCAGAGGGGAATGCCCGGCTGTTTTGGATTGGTTGATGCTGGGAGAAATAATTTCTCCAGTTTCTCTGTATGCAAGAAGAGATGCAGATGCTGGTGATGAGATATATAAACCTGGTGAGTTCAGAGCACAGAAGCAGAAACTTTATACAGAAGGGAGGTATGCATTGTCAAACTGTGGGTATGGTGGGCACCGTGGGCACAGGGGATGAGCCATGGTAAAAGAGGGCTGGCCTGAAACTCAGTCATGAATCAGAGGACAAAGCTTATGGAAGGCAAGGAGGTTTCCGTCCTCCGTGGCAGACTCTGACTTTCCCCTACAAGTCTATCCAAAGGGACCTGAGTTAGAGAAGCGCATAGTTATTTGATATTTTGTCCAGTCTTTCATATTTCTTCTGCTGAAGGCACAAGAAGTAGAAACATTTGAAAATTCTTATTTTATATTATGAATGCATTTGACTGTGTGATCACAATCACAAACCTGCAAATCTGGCATACACATACACACTGTGTGTGCCGTGAGAAGCCAGCAGTGTTGTGCAGGGGAGGAGAGAGGCTCAGCGCTGGGCTGGCTTTGCACAGCCAGAGACCATGTCACTGGAGGGGACATAAGCAGAGAGCCAGTGTCCCTCAGGCCTCAGGGNGGAGGTATGCATTGTCAAACTGTGGGTATGGTGGGCACAGGGGATGAACCACGGTAAAAGAGGGCTGGCCTGAAACTCAGTCATGAATCAGAGGACAAAGCTTATGGAAGGCAAGGAGGTTTCCGTCCTCCGTGGCAGACTCTGACTTTCCCCTACAAGTCTATCCAAAGGGACCTGAGTTAGAGAAGCGCATAGTTATTTAATATTTTGTCCAGTCTTTCCTATTCTGCTGTAGGCACAAGAAGTAGAAATATTTGGAAATTCTTATTTTATATTATGAATGCATTTGACTGTGTGATCACAATCACAAACCTGCAAATCTGGCATACACATACACACTGTGTGTGGCGTGAGAAGCCAGCAGTGTTGTGCAGGGGAGGAGAGAGGCTCAGCGCTGGGCTGGCTTTGCACAGCCAGAGACCGTGTCACTGGAGGGGACACAAGCAGAGAGCTGGTGTCCCTCAGGCCTCAGGGCACCAAGGGGGTGCTGCAAATCCCACCCTTGCCGCTTGTAGGAACCTGGGCACTTCTCAGTCCTCACTGGTCTGAACATTGCTGAGGGTCCCAGACAGAATTTGGTGCTGAACCTTCCAAATGGCTGGTTACTGCACTTAGAACCTCAAAGAGGAGCTGAACTCTAGAGATATGCTTGTTTTTTACCTAAATGTGTGTGTGTGTGTGCGTGTACATATGTCAATTTTCCTTCAAGTACCTGCCTGCTCCCAAACAGCAGCTGCAGAGACTTCCACCAGCAGCAGCATTAACCTTGCACCAACCTAATAAGCAAAGGTATGAGCTGCTCCTGCGTCCAGCCTTAGTGTGAGAAAGGGAGGTGAAAGGAGGTTTAATTTAGCCTGCTATATGAGTGGGTTTGCTGTCCCTAAAAGACTAAATTCTCTTATGGCAGTGATGTCCCTGTTGACATAAAGATCTTAATATAAGTTCTGATTAGCATCAAGAAAATGTTAAATCACACATTTTTTTCCCCAAACAGCTGATCATTTTCAAAATTATTTTGCTCATGGTATTGCAGCTGTTTCACGGGTGTATACAGTGTCCCTTACAGAGGAAAATGAAGGTTGAAATCTTGGGTTTTAGTGTAGCTAATGAATTTGGGGTCTAAAGAACATGGTTTAATCTTAAAATCTACAGCACTGAGAGGCTGAACTCACTTCAGCTGCACCGTGAGACTTGCAGAAGTTGTGTGATGGCTAACACTCTCTTAGGGTGGGTTATCTGGGGATTGACAGAGCCCAAACTTTAAATTTGCACATATAAATGCATAGGTTTTTAAAGCCAGAAGGAACCACCAAGATCAAGTCTGACCTCCTTTATAATGCAGTCACAGAATTTCACCTCGTGATTCCCTGCCTGAGACAAATAACAGGACTATTCATACCAGAAGTGTTTGTGCTTTAATTCAGTGAGGGAATAGGTACGATACCAAGCTGTTTGCCTCAACACAGCCACAGAACCCAAATAATGCATACCAAGCATCAAATTCTCTCAAACTTGTGGTGATAGTAATAAAAATCACTAAATGCCTTTGAATAACAAATAAATCTGATTAAACCACCTTCTGCTTATGGCCATCCTGTGGGCAAGAAAACATTCATCATTAGATATATGATTTATAGAAGATCATTCACTTTTCTGAGTAACTGTCTCCATTCTTAGGTCTTTGATATTCTAATAGCAATGTCCTTTGCAAATAATGCAAAATGATGTATATTGTAGCAGCTACGGGCTAGGTTCTCAAGAGGAAACATTCTCTAATAGCCCAGTGCTCCTGAGGGGCTTTTACAAGTCATAAAATCCAAAGTATACAAACCAGATTTTGTCCAAGCTTGCTTATACAAACATGAATTTCAGCTTTGGAGAACTTTTTACTTATTGCGAGACAAGTCCAGAAGATGTGCAACCAGGTTCCTGCACCCTGCAGACATTTGAAGAGTCAACTGTCTACATGGTAGAGCAAATATTTGGAATCTGAAGGGCGGCACAGAAACCATCTACTGATCTCTTCAGTGGGGGCAGGAGCAGGGAAAGGGCCCTCACACAGCAGCCTCCTCATCCTCTGAACTCCTTTACTGCCTGTACTTGCTATGGCCAGAGGCAAAAGCAGCAGAAATCAGCCCTGTATGTTCTGAAACAAAGGTCAGGTGAAGAAACCTATTATTTCTAACCCTTACAGATGAGGATAATAACAATAAAAGTTGATTGTAGATCATATTTTCGTGTCAAACTGAAATTTGGGATGAAGTTTATTGCAAATATCCAAACCTCTCTCAGCGCTCTATGCCAAGCTCTACATAAAATTTATAGCAGCAAAAAATCCCCATCGATGTTGTCACCAATGACCAGCCCTGAGGGGACTGCTTATTTTCTGCCATGCAAGAGATTTTTTTTAACATTTCCTGCATTATTAGCTCTTTAGTGTCACTAGCACAGTGATTCCCAGACTAGAACTCGTAAACCTAACTGAAGTTATGCCACAAATATATGTAATTAGGAGCCTGGTGGAAATCGAATTTCAGAACCAAGTCTCACAATGTGACCGTGAGAGAGAACGGAAGGGAAAGGCATGCTTTCCAAGTGCAGCCAGGGTTGGGAACATCTCTGGACAGCCTTGGGCACTTTCTCCAGAGGCTTTCAGACCCTTCCCCACGACACATGTCAAGGTGATTCCTCCAGCACTCTCCGGACTCCATGTACCTTTCTCAATTTCCCTTGTCAAAGTGGACATTCAAGTCCATGCTCTCTACTTCATGAACTTTGAATTCTGCTCCTTAAAATCCCCGTTTGGGCCCCTCTTGTGTGTTTTCCATCACTTCCTTTTTTAACAATCATTTCCCATCTCCATCCTTTCCCTTTATTTGGAATGACCATTCTCTCTTCCTTGTAACCTTCATTGATTTCCAAATCTCTGCGCTTTCTTGATCTTTTCTGGACATTGGCTAATTCAGCAGTTGTTCTACCCATTTTCCCTGTGCCAGAGCTCTTAACTTGACCACGGAGCCCACAGTGCTTGGAAGTGTCCAAACTTGGAAGTACCTACAGTGCCACAACACTACCACCGCTCCTACAATGTTGCTTTTTCCACCCCTTTTTCTCAGCCTCTTTTTCAGCTGTCCCTTACTGGTTAGAGTTCAAAGCAGGGAATAATGATTGCTGATTTGTTTTGGTCTAGGAAAACCCCATGCCCATTTGAGTTACAGTGTAAATAAAGAATAAAAATTGCAGTGATTCATACAGTATTGCAATAATGATATCAAAGATGAGAGCTGCAAGATATTTTTTATCCTGGAAAAAACTTTGTCGTAGATTCATTTTTTCTTCACAGACTTTAACGCTGTTTAGATATGTGGCAACAAAAGGATTCACTGAAAGTGCTTAACAGATGTGCCTGGAGAAAACTCAGCTTCTGAGACTGCACTATAGTCAACATCCCCATCAATAGCAAATGCAATCCTGCTTGCAAAGCTGATATTTAATTCACTGGCTAATGACATTCAGAACCACAGAGTGTGCAATATTTCTATTCTCAAACTTAAATTTGTTTAGTTTTTTGAGTCCATATGAGTCTGAATTTGGAAAACCCAACTGCACCTAAAAACACTGCGGGAGATCCACTGAAAACAATTTAGGTTTTCTGTTATCTCTTTATGAATAAACGAAAACATCACATCACAAATTCTCTTTATCATTCATGCAAAACCAACAGTCATGATGATTATATTTAGCAGAGGGTGGATTTGGTGAATTTGTTAATATTTCCATTTGCTGGTGCAGTCATATCATAGAATCATAGAATCATCGAATCATAGAATCGTAGAACTGTAGAATTGTAGAATGATTTGCTTTGGAAAGGACCTTAAAGATCATCTAGTTCCAATCTCCCTGCATTTTTCTGCCAAAACGATAGGCTTTGCTAAGCCTACCGACTAATGTAACTTCAGTAGGTCACCTGGGTAAAGCTAAGAGCACAATCTATGTATTTGCATTCAACAAAAGCTTTATGCTTTTTTTAAAGATTAGGTTTATATTGGCCTTTAATAATTGGGCCAAATTCTTGCTGAGGTAATTTAACCGAATTCTTAGCATGATATTCCACCAGAGAATTTGATCATAGCTTTTACATTTGTATAGCTCTAATGTAATGTATTTTACATGTAGAGCTCCATCTATAGCTAATGTATATAATATATATATAATTTTGAACATAAATGTGTGTATATATACACTAATAGTATAATAAATATGCATCCAAATGCTCAAATCTTGTTTTCAGTTTGTGACAGCCATCATTTGCTATTAGTTAATACCTTAAATTGAGAATGGCAAATGTGTTGATGTTTTATGGGCCACCATGGACTAATTATCAAGTATTTATTAAACAACATTTATTCTACACAAATATGTGTTGTATTTACAGGACAGAGCAGAAACCCACAGAGGTGGCTGTGATATGAGAATTCTGCAATGACGTTCAAAACAGTAGAAATATTCTTAGCAGCTTTTAGGGCACTTTATCCAACAGGGTGCAGATGAGCTAAATTTATCTGCACGGTGGTTGGTTCTCAAGTTTTGAGGTAAATGATCCAATAAGAACAGAGTGGATGTATTTCACTTGCACACTGACATTCTATTGGCAAAAAATGCTGCAAAGAGAGTTTATTTTTTTTTGTTACACTGTAAAAAGCAACTAACAACCCATGGCGAATTTGGGAAAATGTCCTATTTACATCCCGTCCTATTTATATGGTCTGTTTTTGCATACAAAGAAGGTCTTTGTTTCTGCAGGGTTTGTCAGCACCTAGTTATTCCCCATCAGTATCCATAGTCCTCTGGGGCATCAAACTTAACTGCCAGATGGAAAGAGTTTTGCCGTGTCTATAGATCAGGTGCTACAGTACCTGGCGATTTTGTCTGTACAGGACATGGTGATGAGCTGCTCTCCCAGCAACACGCCGTCCCACGTCTGAGCCGCGTTGTGACACCGGACAGGTATGGTTCCTTCTCCAGACTCAATCTTTGTTCGGAGGTGCCCACGGTATTTTCTCACTATGTGCTTGCTGCTGTTCACTGGGCAAAATAAACACAAGAATGGCAATAATTAAATGTTTTTAGAAAGAAACTGAGAGGCTGTGTTGATGCCATAGCTTGCATTTGCAGAACCACCTGTGGAGGTCCTTTAAATTGGATGCAAAATTAGATGAGATTGCAGCCGAAGAAAGCAATGCAATAGAGAAAAGTATGTGCTCCCTAACATGGTTGTCTTTTCATATCCATCAAAACTTTCACACAACACACACCGAGCTCATGTCTCTGTTCCCATTCCCTTATATATATCTAACAAGAACAGAGGTGCTCTGTTTTTTAGAGAAGCAGTACACTTTCTTGTTTTTAACCCGTGCTTATAGGATCGAGCTGTGTCAGGGGAACATTTGGAAAACCTCAGTTCAGTGAGTGTCATCAAAGATTCACCTGTGTGATGCAGCCTAGTCCCATACTCTAGTGTGATATTCAGTGGCATTTTCTGAATAATTTCAGAACTGAGCTTTTGGGTTGTTATTGCAAAATTCCAGTGAAAATTCTAAAAAGCTGAAGTTTTGTACTCTGGATCAAATCAAATCAAAACTCAACAGTTATTCATTGCTTTCTTAAATCCCTGCTATAGTCTCCCTAAAGGGAGGTACCCTCCTGCCTTGTGCCATGCTGCTATCTTTTATGCAATTGCCTCTCCTGCTCGAGTGCAGGGCAGCTGCCTCTGGGGTGGTGTAGGACAAGCAGCTAACACACTTATCCTGCGCTGGAGTGAACTTAACTGAGTCCTGCAGGTATGCAGTAAGTGCAGGAGATAATGACATTTCGAAAGTACTTCACCTTCATTTTTATGAAAAGGGAAAAACTGGAGTTCTTTATCAAAATCACTCTTACTGGCTTTACACTGCTACTTTGCCCCTGGGTCTTTTGGTTGTAAAAGACCAGCAAGGAACAGCAAGGAAACCCTCTGGTTTGCTCCCTGTCTTACCCTCTGAGGGTTTCCCTGGAGGACACTCTCTCCGTGAAGCAGGCCTTTCACAATTTCCCTCTAGCCCAAAGGAAAATAATGAAAGATGGTACACGATGGCCTTTGCTTTCAAGGAAAAGGAGCACTGCTTCTACAGACCTGAGGCTTTTGCCTGCATTTCCACCTCTCCAGTGTATTTTTCCATGGCCTGCCCCTCAGCTGGATCAGAAGGTTTCTGCTTGTGAAGGTGATGCTCCTCAGCAGGCCATGGGGCTGCCTGCGTTCCTGGCACCGAGTAACACCCCAAGCAGGTGGCTCTGTGCAGGCTCCCCGGCCATTTGCTCTCTCTCTCTCTGTCATTTTTTATCGTCTTTGCTTTGTACGACTGCTGTCTGCACTGCAAACTCTGGTGGAAGCAATTGATTGACTTTGGCTGCTGCCAATGGATGATTTACAAAAAGGGAATGGGAAAATAAATTGCTTCTGTCCATTGGGATTAGTCGAGGTAGCAAACACGTGTAGAACAGCAGAGCCGGCTGCGACCTGCCAGCAGACGGGCGGCTGAGTCCCCACCGATCATTGCCTCTTGGCTTCCTTCCTGCTTCTTTAACATGTAAGATGGAGATCGGGGTGCCTGCAGCGGGCTGGACCAGGTACCAACTGGATTGACTGGCTGTGGTCAAAAGCAATTTGCATCCAAAACCAGGCTCCATTGTATCTGAAATATTTGCAAACACTGTGGGGTTTGTTGTGCAGCTTTGGGAACCACGTCTGGGGGAGGGTGGTTATTGCATTGCCATCCCTGTCAGCAGTGGTGTCCCAGGGGGGGACGAGGGGGTACTTGTGTCGAGTTCTTGCAGGGTGCCTCACAAGCTCCAACACTGCAGTAACCTCCAGACTTGGAGTATCATGGCTATCATCTTCAGCTTTGGGTCTGAAGGAAACTGAGAAGAGCCAACGAACAAATAAAAAATTCAACAAGCAAAACTGTCCAGGTCTCAGCAATGTCTCAGATGCCTCTCCTCTCAAACTGCTGGGCTGTGCCAACACTGTCAGGAAACCATTTTCCTGGCCATGTGTGCTGGTCCTGGGTACATTCCTCTTGTCTGGGATCCTCCTATGGTATCGTTCAGAGGATGCTCTTTGGATGGGACTAGCTATCTGGGAACTAGTCCATATTTTTCTTGGGACTCTGCAGGGCAACTAGTTTTTTAAAAACTTCAAGTGTGGTGAGCGGCATTTTTTATTATTAAACAACAGAGTTGTGGGGAAGGTGCCATGAAATTTGGACAACAAAAGAAGAAAATTATTGTTTCTGCTTAACAAACACATCTAGCTGAGCAACAGTGAGAAATGTAGAGAAAAACCACTTTGCCTTTGTATGCACACAGAGAACTGGTGTCAGGGCAGAGCTAGATCTCTGCCAGGGAAGCAGTGAAGAGAGACTCAAGAGACTACTGCTGTTTCGGCTGGTATAAAGTTTGACTTTAAGCAAATCAGCTCTCTTTTCCTAAGCTTTCCCACAGGTATAATGAAGATAATGATGCTTCCTTCTTCTGCAAATTCATTTAAAGGTACTGCTCAAGAACTATTTATGAAAAGCAGATGCTACACTTTCAATAAAGATCTACCACAGGAGTCCACCTGCTGGAAATCCCCCAGGATAAAATGAATTTTTAGTGTTTGCTTCTCCATCTTCTTATTAGAAGAGTATTTTCTCTTGCTGGGCCTTTCTCTCCCCATTTTCCATCTGTCTCTCCATTCCTCTCGCTTTCTCAGCTCCCACTCTGACCTTCCCCTGTAGGTGCACTGGTCTCTAGATTACTTTCTTTTTCAGGCAGTTCACACCTACATTTTAGCACGTACAAAGGGATATGTAACTACTAGGGAATTTTAGTAGCTCCATGACAAGATGAGCAGTCCATCATTATGTGACTTTGATTTTGCTGTGTAAATATTACCTGGTGAGGGGCAAAGCATCCCACAATGTGCTGACAGAGATAAGGAGAGAGATGGTTCAAGGGAAGAAGAAGCAGCCCTGCAAACAACTGTTGAGCACTTGGGGAATTTAAACCATAGGGCAACAATATGAGGGGAAAAGGATCTGAAACATTTCTGTCAGACTGGGGAGTCTGCTTATTTAGTTTTTCATTTGCCTTTTTGTTCTTCTCAGTTTCCCTCAGGACCAAAGGAAACACAGAGGCCAAAGTACTCCACATCTGGTTGTTGTTGTAGCATCTCAGCCCTGGCCTGCAAGTACCAGAAACTGAATAATAAAGTTTTTAAAAACATTTAGGAAGTGTGTGCAAGTGCACAGACCATCTCAGTTTCCAAATGCTCGCATTAACTCAGCCCACGTGTCAAACTTTGCTCCCTGTAACGCGCACTGTGCCCAGGGAGCAGCCAAGCAGACGGCATTAGCTGATAGTATTCAGGCAGCTGTGGCCAGCGGACGCTCACCCTGGGACACACTTCCGCAGCTCTGATAAGGGGTTTTAGCTGCTCAACTGCT
The DNA here is from genome assembly GCA_013400615.1 of Syrrhaptes paradoxus. NCBI lineage: Eukaryota > Metazoa > Chordata > Aves > Pterocliformes > Pteroclidae > Syrrhaptes > Syrrhaptes paradoxus. The sequence goes on from VZTO01015604.1 coordinate 80,459, forward strand.
ATGAAATTCAAAGGATAGGGTGTGACTAAAACCCTGTGCTGTACTGCCTGTCTCGGGCTGCTCACATTACTGGGATAGCCGGCACACATGGTCCAAAAGATGATCTGCAGTGTTTATGTAAAATACCAATAACTCCGAGCTCTGAATACTTTCAGCTTGACCATGATTAAATAAATCCAGATCCGCAATTGGAATGCACTTGGTTTAGCATGTCAGTAAGTAGCACAGGAAGATACAAATATTGAACAAAGAAAAAGATGAGGCTCCATGTGTTCTGCGCTGAAGCTGCAGACAGAGTCTAGCTCATAAGCTGCTTGCCAGCAGCGAAAAATGCCATCCACTTGCTTGCACAGCCTGTTATGGATCATTTTAAAGCAGTTTCAGAAATATATTTATTTATGCAACTTGAAGTCACAAACTACAGCCTGCTGCTGTTCTTCTGCTCAGTATGATCAAAGCACCAGTGACTATGAGCAGTTCTGATCTTTGCTGTGCTGGTTCTCCAACTGCTTAATCTCAGCTAATTGCAGGGGAGAAGGCGTGTGAGGATGCCACTTCAACCAGAACAACATGTCAATTCCAACCGGAATTGGAAAGGACAAATTTTAAAATAATTTGGAGTGGATTTATGATGTGTGCTACACTCAGATGTGGAAATTACTCCTGAGAGTTCCTAAGATAAATAGGCACTGGATTATTAATTATTGGATTACAAATTTACACAGGTGCCTTGTATTTAAAATCAGTGAAACCCACTGATTTCAAAGCTCACCCCTTATTTTCGTATTTTCTCCAGGACCAGTTCTGACTCAAATCGTAATGAAAAAAGCCACTCCATATTTATTATTTAGCTGAAGAGTGAAGAGGAAACGTACGGTGATTAAACAGAATCACACGACTAAGGCTCTGTCTGAAATTTTGCATGACTGCCTCAGAGGTTCATTTTGTATTTCCCTGCTTCAGTGGAGGCTGTTCTTTCCCCATGAAGGAAGAAATAAAGCAGCCTGTCTTGCATTTTTTCAGTGCTGGACCCTCCATTCATCAGCATGGTTTATAAAGCTTCCTTAGAGTAGTTTGAAACAAAGGGATGGAAAGAGAAGTGTTAACATCTGACTGCCTTTGTATTTTGATGGTTATTAGAGATGCACTTTCCTCAAGCAGATGTTGAAAAAATGTACGATATTATTATTTCTGGAAACCTTGAAGTGAGCATCACGGCACACTGAGTGCTTTGGATGTGTCTCCTTTGCTGGGGAGGATGGCTGGTCGGATAAATCTCTGCTGTGTTGTGCTTTAGTGACCAGCAGAGAGCTAGGCTAACATGCCCTGCGCCAGCTTGGAAAGCAAGAAAGGAGGGATATTCTGCAAACAGCCTGGATTCAGAGAAAAAGAAAAGGTCCCCTCAGAATGTGTAAAGCTAAACTGTGGCTGCTGACGGTAGGATTCATCACATGAAAGCTAGGCTGGTAAAAGCTGTGGTCTCGTCCAAGGGTCTGTGGAGCAGCCTCTGCGGTGGGTGCAGGGTTGCATTGTTCTGAGGAGGAATCACAAGCACCTGGCATGCACAGGTTAAAAATATGTTGACATGAATTCCTTAAAATTGAGATACACCTTTTAAATACAGGCTAGGAGGCTTATTGCATCTGAATGCAGGCCCAGGGGTGATGTGCTCACTCCCATGTAGCCTATCACACTGCGGCAGAGTTCAGTTCAGATCCGGGGTTTGGACTGTATCATTAAGCCCTGTATACAAATTCAAATACTGAACATATCCTTTACCCGAGAATGTTACAAAACCTGTGACACCTGCAGTTTGTGGAACTGAAATTAACACTTGAAACTGAACTTCTTTTACCTTTTTTCTCCTCCCTACATCTTTCCTGGCTGAAAATCTGGTTTTGGACAGCTATCAGCTATCCCATGACCTGAGAAAAGATGTTACCCTCAGCATGTTATTCTTTCTCCTCATCATTTATTTTCAAATAACATTTTTGAATCTTCCTACTTCTTCGATATTTTTTCATCTGCCAATAGTTTCAAGTGATGTACAGACAAGGTGTGAAAGCAAAGGCAATTTGCCCATTCATAGCTCACCAATATGTGGCATTTCATCCATCTCTCATAAGAAGATTCAGTGATGGGAAAAAAATGAAGTTTGAATCCAAAAGAACAGAAAGGAAAAGATTACATTATCTGTTTTAAGTACATATTAATTGAATTATGATTTTCGGTCTGAGCTGTATAGAGATAGCAACTGTAGAAGGGTGTAAGAATGGTACCCCATCAGAGCAAAGCTCATGACTGAGTGTTTCAATGAAAATTCTTTATTTTGGTCCACCAAAATGCCTCCATATATCACTACTGATGGGCAAAATTTCACCTGTTTAGGTGCCATAGCATTTTTACAAGGACTTCTCATTATTTTTGTAGAACAATATGAAATGTGTTGAATGCTCACCCTAGGGAGAGATTCTAGGATGCCTTCATGAAGCTAAGTGCTAGAGTGGAGAACGGCACTCCAACACATGAAACCCATTTTGCCATTGCACTACCTTCTAAGTAAGCCCTGGTCTCTCAGCAAGCTTTAACCTCTTGGGACCAAAGACAAAAAATTATTTGAGAAACAGATCAAAATATGTACCCTACAAACTAGTTTTCGGTAATGTCTGTCTTTGAGGAACCCCTGGGATCACAATGTGAGTAACTAGTTAAAATTTTCTTTAAAACAATTTGTCGGCAGTAAAGTCATGCACCATTTCCTCGGAGGTTTATCAATAACTGTTACAGGCAAAGATGAATGAGCAGGACTGGTTCAGGCAGAGGGTAGATCCTTGATGCCACCTACAAACCCAGGCTGCAGACTCCAGCCTGCTCTGGAGTAGAAATGCATTAGTGTGTTGAAGCCAAAAGCACAAGATTTATCAGTGGAATTAAGATTCTGTGCATGTGGCAATCAAGGAAAGTAGAACTCAAGCACTTCAAGATTATTATTTTCAATTACTAATTGTTCCTCTCATCTAAAATCAGCTGTGCAGAGGCGTTGCTTTGGAAGTGCAGCTGCCCCTGCAGAGCAAAGTCTAGAGACCTGGCACAGGGCTGTGCTGGCCCTGTGAACTCCGTGACAGAGAAAACTTCTGCCTCTGAAAACTTCATGAGCCTCATCATGAGCCACAGAGGCACATCAGCTGGTCTCCAGCAATGATCAGCCCATCTTTGGCAGTGTGGGGAGCTGCTGCCCAGGTCAGCAGCCAAGCAAAGCCAGGGCAGAGGCTGGAAGCTGTGTGCAGAGCGTGAGATGCCCCATCAGTTGGAGGCCAGTGGGGATCATCTGTTCACCTTCATCCTAACCTATGCATCATTGGATCACCTTCCTGATTTTGTTAAATGAAAAATATTTTCTCTTAAAGCTAGGCTTTATCTTTTAAATATATTTTGTGTGAAAAAACTGTCAACATCACTGGAATTACCCATTTGGTGACAATTCTCTCCCCTGCCATGTTTTAATCAAAAAGTTTACACAACCATAAAGGGAATGTGTTATTCATCATAACCCGCTTTCTTTTATCAGCAAAACGTGCTGTTATTCATGTGGCTTTGGGATTTTTGTTGTTGTTTGGAAATTGAAATCTTCCAGAGAGATTTAAGAGAAATGTTGTGAAAGATGTCAGCAAAATATGAAAACAGAAAATGAACACTGTGAGACAGAAACAACAGAAACCAGTCCCGCTGTGGTTGGTATGAGCCTAGAAAGGCTGTGGTTCCTGCTCTGTCACCAGACACCCCAGCTTAACTTCAGCTTCTGGAGCCAAAGATGGAAATAACTGAATAAAATCCTATGATCCCTGGCTGGAGAAATTCAATCTAGATCATGAGGAAATGGTTCCTGCTGGCGTTAAAAATCTATGGATTGTAATTGCTAAATTATTCTGAATAATGTTATAACAGTGCTTAAAATATATAGTGTTTGCCATTTTAATAGCCTCCTCTGAGCACTAATTACCCTTCCTCAAAGCTGTGACAGCTGGATACCTTTTATTGCCATTTTACAGGTACGGAAATAGAAATGACTGGAGTGAGATGAGTTGCCCAAGGCTACCTAGAGAAACACCGCCAGAGTCATGGTTAGGATGAAATTGTTTGTCTCTCTTACACAGCTGTCTTCAGATTTGTCTCTTCATAAGACTCTAAGAAACTCCCCAGGAGTCTGAGGATTTTCAAAAAGTCCCACAAAGATCTTAACTGGACCAGGAGCTGCCTGACAAGCTTTATAAAGCTCAGCTTATGAGCTTTGCCTGTGACTCGCACTCACTGGAAGGGTAAATTAGACCAAATTAGATCTGAGTCAGTCTAGTTTTTGCCCACAGGGATTTTTCCCAGCTACTGGGAAATCGTAATTGTTCAGAATAATTTAGCAATTACAATTGTCTAAATCTGTTCCACCCAAAATATGTGACATAATTGGGTGCCTATCTCTAGCAGGGTATTGGATGCTGGGGGTGGAACTGGAGCAGCTGAGTCCTGGAGCATGTGGTCTCCTCATCCCCGCTGCAGAAGACCACGGAGAGCCTCAGACATCATTATTCCTTGGGCTGGACAAACTCGGGAACAAACAGCTTTTCTTGGTGAAATTTTCTACTACTATTCTGAAAGCTTCTCAGCCGTGGCCTTTTGCTGATTAATGTAGCCTTTTTATCACATCTGAACATTGCAACCAAATGCAGTTTTTACAAAGCAGCAAAACCCATAACAAAGCAGAATCAATAAATACAGTGCAATTCCCTTTGGCGATTCAAGCATTCTGTTAAAATTAGGATCTGATTATAGCTGTGGAAACCTGTTTTCCTGAATCCTAACAAACACATTTTTCTTTACATGAAAGCTTTTCAAAGCTGCGGCCAATGCTGGCTTTGAGCAACCCACAGTTTCCAGCATATTCTTTCTCTTTTCCCAGACAGACACACACTGCACTGACACATTACTTCTAAAAATTCTTGTTTAATACTTTAAGACTTTGCCTGAAACAACAAACCCCAAATAAGCAAAAGCAGCCAAGAATATCACAAGGAGAGGGAATTGGGACATTTTCAATGCATTGTCAAAGCCAAAGAGTTTTCTCATGATGTATCAATTCTGACAAAGTTTCATAACAGAGACTGAAGAAAGGGAGCTGTTGATCTCAGCTTACAGAGAATTCACTGAAGCCCCAATCCAGGCTCAAGTTTTTCTTTGAATTTAAGTGGCCTCAAATGAAAAAGCTTATCCTGAACTAGGCATGCACGGAAATGAAATAGAATTTTTCTACCCCCTGTTACTGTGCTACCAACCAGGAGACATGAAAAATACAGGATGCCATCCCAATTTCACACAATTATTTTATTTAAAAAAATTTGCCTGTCAGGTTCCCATGTCTACTCATACTGGCCTCCCCGACATGAGTTTTTCCTCCCTCCTCCTTTCTCTCCCTCGCCTGCAGCCCTGGAGAGCAGAGAATGAGTAGGCGATGCTGGGGGAGGAAAAGCTTCTTGCAGTGCTGGAGATGGCCCAGACCAGTGCCTGCATGTGCTGTGAGGGTGCTGTGTGTTGGAAAGAAAGGGGCTCCACTCATCTCAAAGCTTTCCAGAGTCCTCCCACCCTTCCCAGCCCTTATGTTGCCTACTCCCCCATCAAAGCTGAACATCACAGACCCACTCACCCCAAAACCACATCCTCACTGTGGCCCTCCTGTCCCAGGGTCCCACTGATCCTCTCAGCCAAGCTTCCTTTCCCTGAAATCCCTTTGCCTACCTTCCCCAGGAGAAGACTCCCCCACAGTCCCACTATGTATTTATGTTGGATGCTGGGAAGAAATCTTTGAACTGGCTACACGCTGCAGCCCCGCTACACCTGGGAAGCCCAGAGCCAAAGCAGACCCCCTGCTCAGACCTGCAGTGCTCGGGGGGACAGAGGACCACTGCACCTGGGCTGGGCACTGCTGCTGTCTTTGCCCGTCCTGGCCAGGAGCGCACCTCACCGCTGCTCCCAGCCATGGGTGATGTAAGTGATGGAGAGCACTGCCCAGAGGGGACAGTCCTGTGATGGCCATTTCCCTGCCAAGTTAACCCCAGTGAAAGCAGCTGCACTCTGAAACAACATTTCAGCAGCCTGGGAGGTTTGAGTTAGAAAACAATTACAGAAACAAAACTGGTGACTGCTCACAGACCTGAGCAGGGGCATATGTTCCACGAGAGAGCAGCTTCTAGTTAACTGTAGAAAGTCTTTGCATTTCCTCTGTATTTACTTGTGTAAATTGAGGCTGTGTCGGGGGTATGTGCAGGAAGGGGCCATCGCTTCAACAGGACTTGATCTCAAAGGAGGCTAACAGAGGGTGCTGTGCACATATCCTAAACCCCAAACCTTTTGGATCCATCCCAGTCCAGTCTTAACGAAGCGAAAGGACAACGTCTCCTCACCTTCTCTAATAACCAGTTCCCTAGCCCCTGAAGTAATCCAACAGCCTCATGATGTGTCTGCAATTTCTGCAGCATCCTTTACATGACAAAGCAATCTGGGCTGACCACAATAATTCATCCAGTGCTAGGATTATTTCTCCTGAGGCAGTGTTCAGCATTACAGCCTACAGTGTTGCCTGCATTTTTTTCCTTTGTGTTACTTCTGGGCATGACTCTCTATGATAATTTTGTTCTGTGGTCCCCCAAGGTATTGTTCTGCCCAGTCATATGAAAAATAGGAAAATAATGCACCTTCATCCCAGTTCCACAGACGGGCCATTCATCAGCATAAAATCAACTTTACATTCTAGTAGGAAGCAGCTCCATGCACTGAATAGCTATGCATTTCCAATATGGTCTCTCAAGCTGCAGCAGGCCAGTAGCCGCAACAGAGCAACAGAATACCTGGGAGCGCTTGTACAACAGAAACAAATAATAGTGCCCAAGCCCAGGGATAACCTATGGTTACCTTCTCTTTTTGTAACAGGAGCAGTATATCAATTTGCTAGGACCTGCATTTTATTGTAGTTACAGACATCTAATTTATTTTCAGATTACTGAGTTATTTAGATGGTTCTTGAAATACTTTCCCCCGCCTATCATCTACTCACAAAACCAGAATTTGTCCATTTAGATAAAACATAGCATTGGCAGAAGGAAGGTACAAGTTTCTTACCCTTGCACGTCAAACAACCTTCACAAAACCCAATGTTTTTGGGAGGGATTTTAGCCCAGCTGGTGTCATTAACATCCTCATTGTATTTGCATCCTGATACATGCCTGCAGGACCCTGAATGCAAAGTTCTGGGACTAAGAGTCTTCTGACACACTTGTGTCCATCTCTTGGAGATGGGCAGGCTCCTTAGATGGCTTCTGTTTGAATATGGCCCCTTCATGGAGCAGATCCTCCTCAAAACCATGTTAAGACATGCACGAGACCAAGAGGTGATCTGAGACAGCCAACATGGCTTCACCAAAGGCAGATCTTGCCTGACCAGTCTGGTGGCTTTCTATGATGGAGTGACGGCATCAGTGGGCAAAGGAAAGGCAATGGATGTAATTTACCTGGATTTATGCAAAGCCTTTGACATGGTCCCTCACCACATCCTTCTCTCTAAATTGGAAAGGTGTGGATTTGAACGATGGACTGTTCAACGGATAAAGAATTGGTTAGCTGGTTGCAGCCAAAGGGTTGTGATCAACAGCTCCATGTCTGGATGGAGGGCAGTCACCAGTGGTGTCCCTCAAGGCTCTGTCTTGGGACTGGTGCTCTTCAACATCTTTATCAGTGACACAGATGAGGGAATCGAGTGCACC